>CAIGRL010153902.1:2432-15618 GCA_903798325.1 Fraxinus xanthoxyloides
TTCATTATAACTGAAAACACCCAAAACGACAAATTTGTAGTTTTGTGTTTCCTTTGTAAATTTTAACTTGTTTTCAAAAACGCGTTTTCGAAAACAGGAAAGAGAACGCGTTTTCACTGTTTTGGAAAATCGAAAACAGAAAACGGTTTGAAAACAATAAAGAGAACAGGGCCAGGGACTGTTCTTTTTATATTTTAGTTTTGTGTTTTGAATTTTAAACTCATTTTGGGTTTTGTGTTTTGAGTGTCCTTTTGAGATTGTTGAAAATGTATTCTTTTTGTCATTTTGAAAAATTGTTTTGAAAACACTCAAAACGCGTTTGAAAATTTTGGCTTGATTATAATTGAAAATATCCAAAACGACAAATTTGTCGTTTTGTGTTTCCTTTGAAAATTTTTAACTTGTTTTCGAAAATGATTTTTCGTAAATAGGAAAGAGATAAAAGTGAATTTTGTTTTGCATGAAAATTGTCAATAAAAGTGAATTTTTAGAGATTGTAAGTGTGTGAGACAAAGTAAGAAAATTAATTTTAGGGAAAACCTTGCATATCAAACAACGCAAAAGATGGAACCATGGAAAATCTATACCATAGCCTTAACAATTAAATTATCACAATCAAATTGATTATTTAAAAACTAACAATACAATCTCAACTCGAATCAACCAGCTATCAAAAAATAATGAAGAAACTATATAAAAATTTAAGATGTTGCCTGTCACTTAATGCACTTTTCTTTATCATTTTAAAAAAATATACTCTAAAGTTCGTTCAGATAAAAAAAAATTCAGACACAATATTTTCCATATCTCGAAAAAGTAAAAAGTCTAGAAAGTATATATTACTTACACCATCTTTCATTATTGTTTAGCCCCTGTTTGGTACACATTAAAATTTTTTATTTTCATTTTTCTACTAATTTTCAAATACACATTCTTCAATAAAATAATATTTTTCATCACATCAATAATTTTTCTGTTTTTTTTCAATCACACGTTCTCCATCAATCTACTATTTTAGAATACATTCTTTCGAAATAATGTGACTCAAAAACACCCTTAATTGAAAGAGAAATGCTTCTACTCCGTCCCCTTCAAGTGATGAACCTTTCATGTCAATGGTGGTGAGATGAAACGATTTTTTTTTTTTAAGTTTTGATTTTTGAATTATTTATTTTGGACCTATTTGTAATTTTTTTAAAAGTTATTGATGTGATGAAAAATATTATTAGATTGAGAAATGTGTGGTTGAAAATAAGTAGAAGAATGAAAATGAAAATATTAATGTGTACCAAACATAGGCGAATATTCAAATTTCGTTTGTAATTAACTAACAAGATTTGCAGACCTATCAAATTTAGATCAAATTCCATATATATTGTTTGAGATAGAAAAAAAAATAAGTTTTAGTACCTTGCAGCCTAGAGAGCAATGGATATAGGGTTCTTGGAGGCTTCTATCACAGGAAGTGCAATAATTTCCAGACCCTTTAAACTGTCTGTTTTGAGGTCTTTTTTTAATGAACACCACTTTTGCAGCATTTATAGTGTAGGCCTGTTACAAGAATTATGAATTCTTCATCAATTAAAACACACGCAGCCAAAACTAATTTGTGCTAGCAAGAACAACTATATAACCTGAATATTTGAGCAGTCGATGAGCCTCTCCAGGTCTTCTAATCGAACGACTTCGTGATACACGTAACGTCGAATTTGCAGAAGTCTGTGGTAGCGATGAGAAAGAACACAGTGAGGGCAAATACTTGTACAACAATCCAAACAGCAAATATTTTTCTCATTTTTCTTGGCAGTTTCATGAATTGAGCAAGGCACAAAAAAATTCTGCACAAATAGAGCTTCCAACCATGCAGGCTTCTGATTTCCCTGATCACAGCACATTATTAAAGCCCAATTCAGATCATCAAATGAAGAAAAGAAAAACTAAGAATTTGATGGGATAAACCTACCATGATTGTCTACACGAAATGATCGATGATTATGAAGACCGCAATATAGTTTAGTCGATGAAGAAATCGAATGCTTTTTTTCTATCCTTGTTGATCATATCTCGAGAAAGAGAGGGATTAGGGCATGAATTGTAGGGCATTTATGGAGTGTCACAAGAGAGGGATGGAAATACATTTATTCCTTGGGTACACACAACATTTTGTGAATAGGGTCACTTGTCATTTGGTGTGTGGCTGCATGTGTGCGTGTTAGAGAGGGATGAATGAATATTATTTCTTGGGTACAAACACGACATTTTTGTCAAAAGGGGACTTGTTTACGAAAATTCTACACGTTAGGTTTTTGTGAAATGGTACCTATTTGACCCATTAAAATTTTAATTCATTTTTTCTTTCCTTTCCTACTACATATTCTCTAATAAATAAATTTATTTTTTTAATCACATGTTCCTCCAAAAATTAGTATTCACTATTTCCAAAATCTCATTATAATGGGGGCCAAACATTCTATAAGCAAGTGAGGACATGTCAAAATTGAAATTAAATAACTTAATATATTAATTAAACTTTTAAATACCGTACTTAAGAGGAAATCAAGTGTGCGTGAGAGAGGGATTGAGTATTCACTATTAAATAAAAATAAAATAAAATGGAGTAGGATATTGGGAGAACGTGGGTGCTGTTCCCATTAACCCAGTCCTTATTACCCTTTAAACTAATTTTATCATCTCCTAGAGTCAAGAGCTTCAACTCTAAACTAAATTGCCTGTTCTTGAAATGGCTGCCACCACCAATTCAAAATCTTAAATTGTAATATTTAAACGATTAGATTTAATGAGACGGTGTGACTGTCCCTTGAAAGATATTCAAGAACTCAGCACAGTTTGAATGGTTCAAAAAGTAAATATCGGTGAAATAATTTTTTTGTCTCTCGTCTCATAAAAGATATGATCTCTAAATTCTAAAGATTGACTTAAAAAGTTCCTATGAGAACAATTTATTTTTTGGGCTGACAACATTATCGTAAAAGGAAAATAAAATATACGTGTAACTACGAATGCATGGAGTAGGAAAAATAATGTATAGTGATGCTACCAAAAGTCGTACCTGTTGAAATCCGAGTTTGATGACTAAGTATGAGGACGAACGAGATCTTCCGGTACCTGAAATAAAGGCGTCGAGCTGTGTCCTCATCGCCCCTCCGATGCTTAAATCAGAGAAAGGACACGAAAAGGATATATGCTGGAAATTATGTGTAAAAACATACCTGGGTAATGAACGAGAGTGATGTATTTATAAAGGTAGGTGGTTGACTCCCAGTAGGATTACAACATTGAGATTCCTAGGAGTTTTATTGTATTTGGGTGTGTGTTGTTTAACTAATGTTGCCTTTCTCGGGTGTTTGGGTTAGAGTGAGACTCTGGTACGAGAATCCTATCAGAACAAGGAAACGCATTAGTGGGAGGGCTTTGCATGTTCTAGGATTAGGTAAACCCAAGCTGAGAGGGTTTTCATGAGTCAAAGGAATCCCAACGAGGGTGATTGACAAAGGTGCCCGAGGAGTACAACCAGGCTTTTGGAGGCAAAAGGAGGAGTTCATCCTCGAGCATCCTGATCGGGTTCTATCATCCGATAGTGGTATTATCATATAGTATATACAAATGTATGTCCGGGGTTTTAAGAACACAAAGTTTATAGAGGGAAAACAAATTTATAACATTTTAAACTCTAGAATTTATTTTAGAAATTATATTTGATTATTGATAATTGTGTTTTAGACGCTTATTTGAAAATTTTAAATTTAACTTAAAATTTGAGAAAAAGAAATTAAGTTAAAATTTGATTAATTGAGCAAATTTCTACTCATTTTATGCTTTATTTGACTTCCTAAGTTACATTTCCGGTTTAAGAATGATTGAAGCAAAATGAAGTAATTTTGGATGTTAAAAAGGAAGAAAAGATGGAATATTCGAGTATTGGGACTTGGAGATGAGGGAAGGTGACTAAGTCATCAATGAAAAAATTTAGATCATATATTGGAAGACTGAAGAAGCGAAACGAGGAGTCTACATGCAGAGCATATGGAGGTATTGGAGCATAAATGTTGGTACAAAGACCTCCGCACATAAAATGATATATCATTGGAAAGATAATTAAATTTTAGAGTTCAATGTCAAAAATAGATTGCAAGATCAAACATTATGCGTGCTAGAAATTGACCATCGAAGCAGGATGCATCTGAGCTTAGGCGCCCAAGTAGGTTATTGTTGATTGTTTGCTATTCCCTTATTCAATTTTGATGCTTGATCGTCATTAGAACGTGTTTATCATTAATATATTATTTTCGTAAGGTTTGGTATAAATTAGCACATTGTAATAAGCAACACTACATCTTATAGGAGATGGATATACTTCTATCCTGAGTACACTCTTTTATGAAATTCTAGAATTGTATTACATTTTTTTTTTTCAAGATCCTTCTAGAGATATAGTTAGTTGTAGATAAAAAATCGAATTAATTTCTCTCTCGAGAGAGAGTTAACACACACAACAAAAATATTGAGCACGGACAAGACATGTACGTGGAAACTCGGTTTCTGGGCAGTTAAAGATGACAACAATCCAAAACCCGCTCGCACTAATGGAAAACCGTGCTCAAATAATGGGAAATTGTTTGCCATAAGCTTTAATTCATAGACAAATACAAGTCATTAAGCCCTACTAATTGGGGACATAATGGGCTGATTTATTTTCAATTCTCAATCCCATTTTGTGGTCACTTTTTTCTTTTTACCTTTAAGAATTAATCAATGGCTAATCTGTCTTAACCTTCTGAATCTACCATCAACTTTACGTGTTACTATCGACTCGATCAGACTTAATTTTTTGAAGAAATAATTCAACATAGTATTTGAAAAAATGGAAGTAACAAGTTCAAGCCTCACGTTTAGATAGGCAGTATCATTTTTGGATAATTAGTACATAATGTCCAAATATTTCGCCATTATTGTGGAAAACGTCAGTTTACCTATTCTTTTTTGGCATTTTCATCATTGTTTTCACATTTCATTACACAAAAGGTCATTTTCTTGATTAAAGGCTATGGAATGATGAATATACTTATCTATTTAAATAAAAGAAAAAAAGAAGAACTAATTGCAACTATAATCCCAATTTTGTTTTTAAAAAAAATTGCAAATGAGTTTCAAATAAATTATAAAAAGGGTATTAGCACATGATGCCCATACTTTTCCCTATTATAATGAAAACATCCATATCTTCCATTTTTGATATTTTCCTCTTTAATTACACATTTGATTGCGTAAACTATCATTTCTATCATAGTTTATCCAATTTCTCAATAAAAACTGTGAAATAACGAATATATCTCTTATTTAAATACAAATAATAATAAAGAACTAATTGCGATCATAGTTCCAATTTTTTTTTAAAAAAAGTACAAACAAATCCCAAATAAATTATTAGAAAATTAGAATTTTTTTTTAAAAAAATCTTTTTTATTTATTTTTATTTAAATATGTGGGTATATTCATCATTTCAGAATTTTATTAAGAAATTATATGAAAATGGATAGAACTGATGGTTTGCGCAATCAAATGTGCAATTGAGGATTAAAAAGCCAAAAAATAAAAGGTGTTGATTTTTCACAATAATAGTGAAAAATAACGTTATTTTCTAATTACTCTTTTAATAATTTATTTATAACTTGTTTTCACTTTTTTTTTAAAAAATAAAATAAAATTGGGACTATAATTACAATTAGTTCTTTCTTTAAATAAAATGATATATTCGTTATTTCACAGGTTTTAATTGAGAAAATTAGTGAAAATGACATTTTGAACAATGAAAGGTGGAAATAAGAGTGAAAATGTCAAAAAAAATAAAACGTAATGACGTTTTTTTATAATAATAGTGAAAAGTAGGGACGTTATGCATTAATTACCGTCATTTTTTGTTTCAACGTTAACAATCTAAATAACATTTTCTTTAAAAAAATTTAAAATTGCATTATTTACTTGAAAATATTACTTAATCCTTCGTCATGTCATTTTTTTGTCATCCTTGGTTAACAAATGAAATTAGCTATTTAGAAATAATATCTGTCTTTCATTATTTCAAAATTCTTTTTTCTATATATTCATTTTTCAGCCACACATTCACACAATAAAATATTATACAAGTAAATTCAAAACTTTTTTCTACTTTTTAATCACATATTATTCAAAAAATCAATATTTAAAACATTGTTTTTTTCAAAAAAGAGGCCACCAAACGAGGGCTATAATAGTCCAAAATTGTGGTTTTCAAAGTCTTAATAAATTCATTGCATTTTGTTTAAACGTTGTTATCATTCAAATAGTTACGAATACGCGTTTGATAAGTTAAATTAAGTAATACAATTTCGTTACATCTCTCTTTTTCCAAAAAAGTATTTGATAATATTTTGTCTAATATACAAATCTAGTTCTTAAAATTTCGAAATTGAAGTTACTCTCGTGAAAATATATACAAGAGGAAGTGGCCAACACCACGTGACGAATGGGTTGGAGTTGGTATTTTTTATCATTGGAGTAATGAATCTCACGTGCAAAGGATCCAATGGACTGACTACCAAAAATGAAAAATATTTTTGTGTACGCGAACAAATTTGTCTAATGACTTGGACGTGCACGCATGTTCTTCAATTTTAAAAATTAGCTACTAAAAAATTTCTTATGGAAATTATTTTTCATTTTAATAAGTTAAAGAAGCATGCTACTCGTAGAGTTTTTCTTTACAGATTCTAACAGATGTTGAGATGGTATACATTTGGCCATTGTTTGCCCACCCAAACATCCGTCAAAATATTTATGTACAAGTAACTTCTACGGGGTGGTCGATTTGGTGGGGCAGGTGAACTCGGAGACCAACAGTCATGAGTTCGAATCCCCTACTAACACTTTCTTGGTCGAGCTCGTCGCACCAAACTTGCTTAGTGCGGTTTATCTCTTCTGTGTGGTTTACGAGCTACTGTATATGGAGCGACATTTACCCAATGCGCACTCACGGGCAGCGGCCGCGAGTTCCTACGTCAACAAAAAAAAATGTATTTATGTACAAGTAACTTAATTCTAAGTTAAAATAGTTTCTCTCTTATCATTGAATCAGTATCAGATGTTCTTAATCCATTTCCCTTCCTGTTGTGACAATGTTTATCCATACTATAATTCAAATACAAAATTACTTAATTTTCAAGTTGCGTTTTCCAATATCATTCGTTTTGCACAATTCTCAAGTTAGCCTTTTCCAATTCACTCTTTGTTACTAGGCAAATCCTTATAAGGTTTTTCTCTTCCACTCATATAGACGCTTAAACTCGATATATACAAGCATGTATGAAAAATTTATGTATATGTATGTATATGGTCAAAGGTCAAACATGCTGTAGGTTAGGAGGGTGGCGAGATCAGCTTGCATGTGAGGATCTCTATGCTGCTAAGTCTCTGAATATCTCAGAGACAAAGAGCATTTTGTTGAGTTCAAAGGGATACAAGTAAATAATTAATTTGGCTTTACTTAGCCTCCCTCCACAGTCCACATGATCCTTCCAGTTCCACAATGCAATCATGTGATCACACACCATGTCTTAACAAAATGAAATAATAATAAAAAAAAAATTTTTAAAATAATAATGAAAAGACACAATTATAGAGACCATTACGAGGAAATTGATTGTTGTACAGATATTTATCATTTTCTATTTTAACCTTTTTGTATTTTTTTGGTGTTATTATGAAATCAGTTTATGTAACTATGTTTAGTATGTTGTATCATGTATTATATATGGGTTGGGGCATGGAGGAATTGGAATTGGGAATTAATGGGCACTTTTCACTTTCGGATTTCAGTTCATTAATTTTGGTTTAAAATGAGAAATTAGTTGTATCATTATCATAAATTTAAAATGAGATTGTCTCATATAAGATTATGAGAAATTAGTTCACTGATTTATGTTGCGCACTTGCACTATTGTTTTAATTATGCATTTTAATTTAGGGTTTAGGGTGATTGAGTCATGATTTGTGATTTGGATTTTGGCCCATTTGTCATTTGGGAGTTACGATCTCAATTCTCAATTCAAATAATGTGTACTGTGTTTTTTTTTTTCTAATCAATTGAGCTAGAAAAATAAATTGGGGCTATTGTCAACGTTGACCGGTCATAAAAGGAGAGCATTTGCCAAAAGCAAACATGACAAGGGTGGAACTAGTGATGTGGAGGGAGTGAGAGTAATCGAGTGGATCGCCAAGTAGTGTCGTCATTCATAAGACGAAACCGCTCATTGCACCGTTGCATTGTGTCCTTGTTATCTAGCTTTGATACCGTGCACCCTATCTCACACCTTTTCTTTTACTCTTAAGACCATTAGGAAAAATAAAGTTAAAACGGATCTTAAGCTAAATCATTGGTGCCAGAGTCGGAGGTTGGGTGGCGTCGTCCCCGTTTGAATGTAAAGAGATAGAGAATGGATGGAGAGGTGGCGGTGGAAGTGGTTGTTGGTGCGGTTGGTAATGGTGGTGGTGGTGGTTTGTGAATTTGAGGTAGCAATTGTATTTTGGGTTGTGTCATGGGGGAGATTAAAAGGTAATTTGCAACCCATTAATTGAATTGTTCTGATAAGTAAATTTGATGAGATGTGATCGATAAATAATTTGTGACTAATTAATTGGATAATTTGTGATCGATAAATAATTTTTGATCATGATTTATGATTAATAACTAAGTTATTACCAATTAATTTAGTAATTCGTGATCGACAAATAAATTGTGATGTGATTAAATTTATAATCGTGACTCACATTTTATTTCTTTGTGATTGTGACATTTTACGATTGTGACTTGTACGTAACTGTGACCATAAATTGTATGCTATTGTGACCTTAATTTATTTAATTAATACCACTTGTTTTTGAAAGAAATTCACAAATTTGTCAAGTTTGAAATTGTATCTTTAAATGGTATTTTCCACCATTTTCTCCATTACACTCCTTGGCCCAATTTTTAGGCCCAATTCATTTCTAGCTTTTGGCCCATGTTCAAATTGGAAGAAGAGTGCTCAGGAAACAAGTTATGGCAGCTCTCCAACAACCGGGGGTTACTTGAAACGGCTCAGCATGACGAAGATCCACCAGTCTCCAGAATCCATTGCTATAAATCAGGACCTGTGATACCGACTTAGATTTGCAGAGAGAGATCAAAAGATGCGAGAGGCTAAGATTTTGAAGGGAGAGAAAAATAAAAATATCCATTGAATAAATGAAAGTATGAACTATAGAGGTCCACATATTGACTTTTATACAAGGAATAACAATTGAAACTTTTAGCAACTCTCGATCAACTATTTGCCAGTCAACACTCTCACATATACCTATTGATGCAGGTCGGTTTTTAAGTGACAAGGACGAAAAACACATACCTAACACATTTGCCACTATTATCATAGTCAAACGAGCAACATGTCCATGAATTTTAGGATAGCGTTAATGTAAATTGGTGAGAAGTCGACTCAACAATTTGATGATCCCAAATGAGATGTTCTTTACAAATGGACCCCATGTACTTCAACTAGGTTATTACATCACTTGTTCCCATGTGACAATGCATTAGTAACACGTGATGTCTTTCAAAATTTCCACAATAGGGTACAGAAAGAAAGAGATGGGAATGAGAAAAAATGAGAAAGATTTTGATGTAGGCCAATGTTATTTATTAGTGTTTGTCGTGTTGGACTAGGTTTAATACAAATACTAAATAAGTCAAAAAGGAAGTTCGACATTTGTCAATAATTTTGTGTTGTGTGTTTAAAGTGTGAAATTGACGGTTATTCGCTCTCGATCACAATATGAAAATCTACGATGACAATAAAGCAATCAAAATTAATCGATAATTAAATTTAAGTGAATTGAAGTAGTCTCAAGTGATTAAAAAGATATTCAAATATCTTATATTTGCTAGCTTCGTGGACCGACCTTGGAAGCTTTATTATGTTAATCGAGATCGGCAAAACATTGCACGTTGGATGATCAATTCGAGATATAAAATTACTTACTTTGATTTATCACTTTTTTACGATGCATTTTCAAAAGCATTTCATTATATTGAAACTGTTAATCGAAGATAGTTCTATAAAACAATTCAGCATCTTAAATTTTGATACATCACTATAATTGAACAACAAAGTGTTAATTACATAGTGACTATGCATGAAATGCACACGAATTTTAAGGGTAAAAACTCACGTCATTTAAACCTGACAACAACAATAAATACTATTGAGGTCATGTTAGGTAACTTTCATGTTATTCAAATAATAAAACAACAATCAACATATAAATGCTTGCGTTAAGCATCTTAGCAAAATTAACCCCCAACTTTTAGCTCTATCTCAATTTTGAAAAGGAGATTTTTTAACCCCCGACTTTTAGCTCTATCTCAATTTTGAAAAGTATTTAAGTGCCACATTCTTAAATTTAAGGGTGTATTTGTCTNTAGCTCTATCTCAATTTTGAAAAGGAGATTTTTTAACCCCCGACTTTTAGCTCTATCTCAATTTTGAAAAGTATTTAAGTGCCACATTCTTAAATTTAAGGGTGTATTTGTCTTCCATTATTGGGAGAAAATGGTATAATGAATAATATTTTTTGGAGAATGTGCAGTTAAAATTTAAAGTAATTTTATTGATTTGTGTGTAAAATATTTTATTGGGTGAATGTGTAGTAGAAAATTTTATGTAGGAAACAATTTTTTGGATTAATGGTAGACAAACAGGGGCTAAAATGACTTATAATTTACTGCAACTTAATTACAATCTAGATATATAACATCATCCAACTTTGAAACCTTGTTATTAAATGCCCATCTATCCGAGGCCTACTTGGATTAAATTTCTGCCTAACTCAGCATTTATTAGTGCACGACATGTTTGGCCTCATGCTACAACGTCTGGTGCAATAATTTTTCATTTTAGAAACCCAATAAATATTTGAGTTTTGGTCCCCATTTTCTTGATCCTGTGTTTTGTTAAGATTTGATGTTTCATCTTAAAATGTCATCCTTATTAAGAGAAGTAGTCAAACTCCTATAAATTGGTCTATATTTTTATCTTTATTTGATATGAGATTTTATCCATTAACATGCCCCTCGAGATTGTGGCCCGTTTGAGCAAACCAATTTTGAAATCAGTGTGTTCAATTTTTTTTTAATCTTAATCGGATCGAATTGCTCGTTGGAGCTAAACGGGCTCTGATACCATGTTAAGATTGTGATTTCATCTTAAAATGTCAACCTTATTAAGAGGAGTAGCCCAAACTCTTATAAATTGGTCTATATTTTCATTTTTATTTGATGTGATATTTTATCCCTTAACATGCCCCTCGAGATGGTGGCTCGTTTGAGAAAACTAACCTTGAAGTTCGTATTCTCATTTTTTTTTAGTCTTAATCGGATCGAATTTCTCGTTGGAGTTTAGTGTGCTTTGATACCATGTTAAGATTTGAGATTCCATCTTAAAATGTCAATCAAAAGATTTGGGATTCCATTTTAAAATTAATCAAGCAAGTTTGAAGGAGAAAAGATTAACCAAAAGCATGTGATAGTCATTGAAGATTCATTTGTTACAGATTTCGCAATAAATTTAACAACGAATTTAGCGGAATGATGAAACCGAATTCATTTAATGACCCAACATATTGAATAAATCTTATTTTGTTAATTGTTTCTTGTAAAAGATCATCACCCAACATTCATTCTTTTATTACTGTGTAAAATTGTAATATACTGTGTATCGTATGTATTAAAAATTGGAAATTGGTTATCAACTTCACCAAAGGCAACATTATTGAGCGTTTATATATAAACAAAAGCTCGATAAAAAAATATAGGGTGAATCTTACAAAATCCTTCAATGAACTTTGCGAAGAGTTTGAAGGGATTTGAAGGGATACCCATGTAAATAGAGTTAAGAAAGATTATCGAATTGATCTAACCAGCACATGAACCATGTGGTCCATCAATTTCAATGCACTCATGCAACAAATCTTTAAAACTCGAGACATGAAGATATGATAACATTGAACAATACGAAGAATAAATTGAAATTAGATTTTAATCAAAATTATACTGTCCAGTACAACTAGTTGCGCATCAATAGCATGTTGGGTAGTGACGAACGAATATTATAAAATTTATGGGGCCAAAATTATTACCTAGCTATTATTAAGGAAGAATAAATATAATTCTCGGAAAATATAAAAGGCATATTGTAAACGATTCATGAGCCACTGCCCGTTGCCCCTACCCGCCAGACACGGTCACCAATCGGATGTTTTCCTGTCCCTGAAATTGAAATTACGAGAGAAAGAAGAACAGTCGGCGACTCTGCGTCCACGTGGCTCATTGCCACGTTAGCTCCTACGGGGCCCAGATGTGGACGTCCACGTGGATTCTGGAAAGACGGCAATCAAAGGGCGATGTATGGGCGAGAAGGTGACCCAATGGGGCCCGTTTGTCACCGTCACTTTAATTTATTTTCTCCTCTCATTTTATTCATCTAATCAACCGCACGGCATTTACTATTCAACTGCCTCAACAGTTTCTCAATTTTTTTTATTTTTCTTGGCAAATTTTAAGTTCTTTATTTTAATTTTTCAAAAATAAAAATAAAAAATGCATTCATTGGTGTACAGTGGTGGAGGGAGGTGGGGCTAATAAGGTCCATGGGTCTCACTGAAATTTGAGAAATTTTTTATATTTTATATTTTTATTTTTATTATATTTTGTGTTTGAAAATTTGATAGTAAAATTTTGAATCCTGGCTCCATTGTTGTTGTTGTAGATGTCTATTGTATATATAGCTCTCGTAAATGCATATTACAAACAAAAATAAAATTATTATGCGGAAAAGGTAGAAGACAGGCTACCTGTAATGGTAAAACTTCATATTTATTATTTACGGTAAGGGTCCGTTTGATTGTCAGGGTAGAAAATGGATGAAAAGAAAATATTTTATAGGGAAAATAATTGCCTAGAAATTGTTTTTTAGGAAATTGTTAATTAAGTGTGTTTGATTGGTATAATTTTCCACTTGAAAAATTTTAAAATTTTTGATCTTTTTGTTCACGTTTGGCTTTATTTTATATGAAAATTGTTCATTAAAGTGAATTT
>CAIGRL010153931.1:0-29020 GCA_903798325.1 Fraxinus xanthoxyloides
AATCATATTCATATCCATTTTGCATTTAGTTAAGTAATTCATTCATACTTGCATATATATCATAAATTCACTTATAATTTCATCAACACAAATATTTTCCTTTATTTGTTTCGGTTAAAGTTAAGATAATTAGAATTAGAACTAATAAATCCCTGTGGGAACGATACTTGAATTCAAAAATTCATTTAATACTTGTTAACGAACCGTACACTTGTTGTGAATTTAATTCGAAATATATTTTCGTGAGCAAATTTCCCACCGAACCGTTTTCTTTCTTCATTCATATGTGATATTAGTATGTGATGCTACCAAAAAATCGCGTTTGTTGATTTCCGAGCTTGATACTGAGAATGAGCACGAACAAGATCTTCTGGTACCTCAAACAAAGGTGTCGAGGTTTGGCCTCATCGTCCCTCTAATACTTAAGTCAGAGAGAGAATTTAGAGAGAATATATGCTAAAAATATGTGAAAATGCACCTGAATAATGGATGAGAATGATGTATTTATAGGGATAGGTAGAGTAAATCTACTAGGACTCATACCCTAATTTTTCGGAGTGATGATGGAGATAAGTGTTGGAGTGTAACTAAGAGTCCAAACCTCCCTCATTAGAGGTGTTGCCTATGATACGACTCTTTTATGACTTACGATTCCTGAGTTTAGGGTGACTAGGTAGAGCTAGAGCCCTTGGTTGAATTGGTGTCTGCGAGTGAAGGATGCTACTTGTGGATGCACATCATCAACGAGGTGGTGTATGCTTGAGGACATACCCCGATGACCTTTATCACCAAATCACCCAAAAATATTGGTGTCATAGCTCGAGCATTCTAGGCCATGTGATCTAGCACAAGACGTACCTCGAGCTCTGCAGGATGTGCCTCATAGGTTTGGAAGGGCTCGAGTTAGCAAAAGCTCGATCATGATAATACCACATCAGTATGTACTCATATATGTTTTTTAATTGATTGATATTCAATTTTTATATGAATTCAATTGAATTTGCAGTATCACTTTCTAATTGAATTTGGTGTTAGTCCGTTTTCTTCCTGCATTCATTTGTGATAATAGTACGTATTCATATATGTTTTTAAAGTGAACTGATAATAATATAGGGTTTAAGGGGAAATAAGAAATGAAATTTTTTGGATTATATAATGTAAAGATAAAATGGTTAGATAGGAAACATGCTTGAATTGTGATTTTATAAACAATTCTTATGAATGAACTTTTCGCTTTTATAAACTCTGATTTCAATGAATTGTGATTTCAATCAAACACTTAGGAATACAAGACGTCTATATCAATTTATCCCTTTTATCGAACACACCTTTATCAATTGGGCTTGAGATAGAAAGGGGCAAAAAAAAATTAAAAAAATCTTTCTGCTATTTATGTTAGGGATAATTGCAAGTGAGACCCCAAACCTTTCAAACAGTGGTAGATTTTTTCCTAACCTTTCAATCGTTATAGCTGTCGCTTCAAGCCTTTCAAATTGTAACACAATTGACGGTTTTCATCCAATTCGTCGTTAGTTGACCCAAAAAATTAATTTTGACCACATTTTAATAAATTTTAAAAGGGCAAAACAATAATTTAATATTTTTTTCCATAAAATAATTAAAAACTTAAATAAAAAACCACAATAATAAAAAATAAATAAAAAAAAAAAAGAAAAATTATCTTCTTCCTCCACCCCACCCCAACCCCCTCAACCCAAAATAAGAAACTTGCCATCGAAAAATTAGCCACCGAAGCCTCCGCCCCTGCCACATGCCATTTTAAACATTGCAAAAAGCTCTGATTGGTTAGACTGACCAATTTGAAACTATGGGAAAGATATGGCCGCCATGGCTGGAGCTTCAAACTACGGGAAGATTAACAATGTTGCAAATGGGAATGGAAGAAAAATGGGAAATCCTAATCCCCATGCTCAAATGAAAGCAAATCCACTTGCAACCCTTAAAAATGCACAGATGGGAGGTATTGGTGCAAATACCATTGTTGCTGAAGTCAAAAGGGGAAACTACTTGAATGGTATGATGAATCTTGCTGGTTTTAATGGAAATGGGGTTAATAATGTTGTTGCATCTGTTCTTCGAATTAATTCCAATGTTATGGGATGAGCTAGAGATGACAAAAAAAATCCATTCAATCCGATATCCGTGAGCCTCGCCTCGAATGGGGTGGAGACTACCCGCCTAACCGAGTAAACGGGATGTAGACAGGATGAGGGTCATTACCCCAAAGTGGGTACGGAGCGGTTACGGGAAACAAAAATAATAAACTTACATGCCTCGTCCCACTTTAATCAGGTATGAAAATAGGGTAAGGTAACAGAAATACTCGACGGGACGGGGGTGGAAATGGGAGACCCGTTCCATATCCGCCCCGTTGTCATCCCTAGGATGAGCATTTCAAGTTAAACCCAACAATGTTTACCAAGGTTCTTCCGTAGGCTTCCCAATTAATGGCCAATTTGTTTGTTTTTTAAGAAAAAAAAATTGGTGGTCGTGGTCGATGGAGATGACAATGGTGGTCGGTGACAAATTTCTGGTTTCAAGTTGAGGGGTTGGGGTGGGATGGGGGGTCGATGAAGAAGATAGTTTCATTTTTCATTTTTTATTTTGTTTTTGATTTAAGTTTTTTAATTATTTTATGGAAAAAAAATATTAAATTATTGTTTTGCCATTTTAAAATTGATCAAAATATGATCAAAATTAATTTTTTGGGTCAACAAATGACGGATTTGATGAAAATCGTCCATTGGGATCTTTCCTGTTATGATTTGAAAAGTTTGGGTGACTACTACAATGATTGAAATGTCAGAGAATAGTTTGCCACTGTTTGAAAGGTTTAGAACCTTAGCTGCAATCATTCCTTTATGTTATTTGTTAATTTAATTTAGGTGACTTCAATTTTATTTAATATTTGATGGGAATGATATATTAGCCAAATTATGCCATATTAGTCTTGCTCGAAAGAATTCGATTTTATATTTTTTTGTTAATCACCAATGACACATGAGTTTATCCAGGTCAAAATATTATTTATATGGATTTAGTATTTTTCTTTGAAAAATAAAGTCTTTAAAAGTGTTTAGCGAAAGTCTACAAAATTCTATTAAAGTATATGAAAGGATTTTATTGATTCTTAACAAATCCGTAAAAGTACTTAAAAAGTCCACAAATTCCACCAAAATTACCCATTTATAAAATTGAATAAAAAAATTTAAAAATTTCAATTGAATACACCTCCGAAAAGTATAATAAAGAAAAATTAGAATTAGGTTTGTCAAACTAGGAGAAAATCAATCCTCAAAAACCTAGAGAGAGAAATACAATCGTCTAGTGAGGGAAAGCAGCCCAAATTTCAGTTTGGTTGGTTAAGCCTGAACACTTTAAACTATTTTTTTCAGAGCCCAAAAATCAGCCCAAGCGGACTACTTTTTGTTTGGAAAAAATTCATTAACTATTACCAATTCAATTTCTAGGTTTTATGTTTCAAAATTCAAAACTCGGGTGATAAATAAGTAATTAAAAATATTTTATTAATTAAATATATTAAGTTCACAATTATATAATCAATAGTTACATTTACGAACTTATATTTCAACTTATTTATTGGTCACATATTTAACGGTCACAAATAAAAATAAAAATAAAAATATAAGTTACGGTTTTCAAACTAGTTGGCCATAAATTACTTTTCTGACACAAATTATATAATTTCTAGATCACAATTAAATGGTTGGTCACAAATAACAAAATAGTTGGTCACTTTACCAAACACCCCACTCCCACCTCCGATTTCGATCACAATCCACCACTAATACTTGATCACAAATCAATCAAACGGTTGGTCACTCATCGTCGACATACCACCACCACAACTGCCACCAACATTAACTACAACAACATCATCACCACCAACAACACTGACATCGTCGTCGCTGACAAAAACTACACAAACACCAAAACATGAAAAACAATCATGACACCACCGTCACAGATCACGCACCATTCCAAAAATCTACAAATACAACCAAAACCACCACCACGACACCACGTTTACAGATTACACGCAGCGCTGTCGTGCACCAAATTGTGCCGAGCAACGACGACAGGCGGATGAATAATAGATCTGGAACTAGAGCCATTGTGCACTAGATCACGATATACTAACCAAACCATGGACGTCATCCATTATGAATCTATGTCGTCGAGCAGCGACCCCTATCTAGGGCTTCAGTTCAGGCACACGACATCGATTTTTTCCATCATCGTCGCTGCGCATGACGACTCTATGAACGTCACCTTGTAGGTGGCCCTATGAGAGAATATTGAGACAGAGAGAGAAGATTTGAGCGCAGCGGATATTTTTTCCATCATCGTTGCTGCGTACTATGGTTATATAAGCGTCGCCTCGTAGGTGACCTATGAGAGGAGTGAACTGGAGAGAAAGCAGAGATGGGAAATATTTTAGGTTTTATAGTAGAGGTGGACGGGGTGTGACTGGTGGGTAAATTTTATTATTAAATAAACTTCACACCTAATTTTTTATTTGAGAAACTTAAATACAAGTTAATATATAATTTCCACTTTTTGTTTTTGGATTTATTAAGAGAAATATAATATATCATGTATTAAGTATGTACCATTTCAATTTCCAAGATAAAGTTTAAAATTTCAAAAAGTCAAGTGTTAATTTATATTTTAATTTTAAATAATAATAATAATATCAAATTAAATTAATATACCCACCCCACCGCCCTCGCCCTCGCCCCTGCGCACCCATCTGCCCATCTCCATCCCCTCTTACAGTCGTCGACATTCAACCACCACCAGTATCCACCCATCGACATCCACCATTATAGTTACTGTCATCCAAATAACATCGCCACAAGAAGGATGGAATCTACAAAGATCGTTGACGACTTCTTTAGTTTGCCGCTCAGCCACGACTCAACATCGTCGACTTAGATAGTATAGATAGAGGAAGAAACATAGCGGCAATTGGAGAACATCGACGACGACTGATCATCTTCTTTAGCGACGACTCTGTAGTGTTGAAGTAACTTAAATCTATTTTAAAAATTGGAAATTGAAAAATGGCCCCTAGTCGAATTTACAGAACACTTACCGAAGCAAATAACTTCAATTCTCACCGCCAAAATCTGGTTAATTGAATCTGTGAGCACTTCGGATAACTTAAGTCAGAGAAATCAATGACATGTGACCAAATCTCTTAAATTTGTGATATATGACCTATGTACTTTGGTATATGACTGTTAAATGTGACATGTGACCCTGTGAACATTAATTTAGGACCAATTTTAATTAATCTGTGACCAGTGGACATAGATCTGTAACCTATGGATATTGACCTGTGACTAGTTAAAATTGACATGTGACATATGGACATTGATCTATGTCCTGTACAATATGATATGTGACCTATGTAGTGTACGATATGAAGTGTAACCTGTGACCATACATTAATGACATGTGACCAAATTGAGTTGAGCTATGCCCTATGGACATTGATTTGTAATCAATTTTAATTGATCTGTGACCTGTAAACATTCATCTGTAACCAATTTTAAACGATCTTTGAACCGTGAACGTGGATCTGTAACATATGCATAGTGAACAATAGCCTATGAAAAAATTGTGAGTCAACACAACCGCACCAGCCCCAGCACTGGCACCACAATTTGTGAACCACCAACAACCACCTTCGACAACCACGGCACCACCATCATAACCAAATAGACTAAAGTTCACAGCCACCACAACTACGACACCACCACCACATGGCCTAAAATTTTACTGTCACCACAACTACAACATCACTTTCATCAACACCAACAACCACTGCATTACCTACATCAATACCAAAAACAACAGCCAATAACAGCGAAAACATATCCTGAAACCAACGACGTTACCATGAACGACAGCGTCAGCGGCAACGGCTCAGATCTGATCACTCCGACGATTGAGCTTCACAAGGGTCACACTCACAAAACGGCCATCTCGCCTCACCCAGTCGACGGTCTTCTTGTAACAGCATCATCAAAAACAGAGTGCGGATGAGCCGCTCAGATCTGTTTCTTCTCACTGCAAGCAACTACTCCCACGAATACCAATTCGCAGCAGCACTGCTACAAGCGACGACTCACATTAGCACTGCTGCGAGATGATGGAAATGAAGGAAGGGTGATTTGGGTTGTCAACACCGAAATCGGTTGGTAGATAGTGGAGAGAACGGGATATAAACAACTATTGAATGTGGGTGGAATATAATATAATTTAGCTTTAAATAAATAATTTAATTCACCTCATTTATGCTCAAATAAACTATACATCTAATTTTTGAATTATCATCTATAAATACCTGGTGGGATGCAATTTTCTTCAATCATTTGCAGATTTGGTATACCTCATTCAATTTTCACTGATAACGAAATAGTTCAACAATGAGCGATTTAGAACTTTCCGTGAAGAGTTTAACATCAAAAAACACTTCTCCACTCCCAAACCATCTACAAGAAAATGGACAAGTGGAGGCCATCAATAAAATAATGAAGCATACCTCGAAACTTTGTTGTAACGGCCTCAAAGGAACTTGGGCAGATGAGCTCCCAAATCTACTATGGTCCTATCGAATGACCTCACAAACAAGCACAGGAGAAATACCATTATCCTTCGTATTTGGGGTTAAGGTTGTCATCCTCGTTGAGACGGTAGTCCCTTCATTTTGAACGACTTACTTAAATAAAAACAATAACGAAGAATCACTACTCACCGAGCTTAACCTATTGAAGGAAAAAAGAAAGGGAAGAAGCTGAGCTCAAGACGGAAATCTACAAACTACGAAGTGCAAGGTATTACAATTAGAAAGTATGAACTAGGAGGTTCGGAGTTGGCGATCTAGTATTACTAAAAATCTTCTTAGCCACCAGAGAACGGGTCGTTAGGTCTCAATTGGGAAGGACCTTATAGAGTTGTTAAGATCCTTCCAAAAGGTTCATATGAGCTCGAAAACATGCAATGATATCCTCTTTTGCATCATTGGAATGCACAACGCCTCAAAAATATTATCAGGGAACTACCAAATGTACTACGTTATGTAAACACACTCAAATAAATGAACTTTCACTTCAAAAAAGTATTCATATTACACAATCTCCAAGCTCGCTCCTATTTAGTATGATCAAAAATGTTATATTACAACACTTAGTAAAGAATTACTTAAATCTACTCTTCAGTAGTACGAACTAAATGTTGTAAGAGTTGCAACACTTATTAAAAAATTTCCTAAACATGCTCTTCATCAATATGAACTAAATGTTGTAAGTGCTACAATGCTTAGTAAGCATTTCTTAAACTTGGCCTTTATTAGTACGAGCTAAATGTTGTAAGTGCCACAAACAACACGAGTTAAACAAAACTTCTGTAATTTTCTCTTCAGCAAACTAGTCTAAGCATTATAATTACTATAATACTTCTAAGGTCTGTTATTCATTTGGGTGAAAAGAAAATGAATTTCAAGGAATTATATTGCCTAGAACTGTTTTTCTAGGAATTGTCAATTAATTGTGTTTGATTAGTAAAAAATTTCACGTGAAAAATATTGAAATTCTGAATCTTTAGGTGTTCGTTTGACTTTATTTTACAAGAAAATTATCCATTAAATGGATAAAATTTATTTCCATTACCAAAAAAAGGAGTAGCCTCGAAAACCAAATCCCACCAAATTGGTGGGAATTGATTTTCTTCAAAACCATGGAATTGGAACCGTGTGAAGCAAAAGATGGAAAATGAATTGCCAATTTTTTTTTTTCCCAATCAAACATGACTTTTGGTGGAAGATGGAATTTCATTTTCAATTTCCATGGAAAATTGCCAAATCAGAAAGGGTAAATGCAATTGAAACCCGTTTGATATTATTATTTCAATTATAATTTCCAATTGAATTCTAATTATTTAAAAAATTTAAATATCTAACAATATCGTTATAAAATCACGTGCAACGCACGTTACATACCAGTTCTTCACCAGAATCTTCTGTATGAGTGTGGTGGTGATCGAGCAAGAGGTGCAATCACCACGTGAACTTTGATGCCAAATCAATGTGGTTGTTCTTATACTCGTGTTTTCTTTTCATTTCTCCTTTTGTCCTTGACAGACTTATGGTATATTTATAGTCTAAAATTAATTAACTTTGCAAATTAATGAAAATTGATTTAAGATAAGAAAATGTTTTTCTCAAAAATAGAGTCTGATCAACTTATAAACATTGCCAAACATTTGTGGCTCAGATTATTTTCAATGTGCTAAAATTCATGAAATTGTCTTTATATCTAATTCTGTTAGCTTTTGGGCTTAGACTGTAGCATTAACAACTAACTTATGTATTCAGCAAGTATAGGAACGATCCGTATTGATCTCCTAAATACCCGTTGTTAAGATTTATAAAGACTATGGACATCACATATCTCTATAGTGGTATAATATTATCCACTTTGGTTCTAAATCCCTATTGATCTGCTTTTAGACTTTACCTCTAAAGGTCATGTACCAATGGAGATATTGTCTATACTTATAAATCCATGATCCTCCCCACTTCTCGCCAATATGAGACTTTGATTGCATACCCAATAATCCTCCCATCAAACGATCATCCATCCGTCCACTCTCTAACGACTATGATTCTCCACTCTCCTCTTCACTGAGTTGGGATTAAGACTCTAGAGCTTGCTCTATCCAGGTCAATTCATCTTCGCTATGATGGGGTCAAGACACGTCCATGAAATATTCGGAGCACACCGCCCAATAGAGCTCATCTACGAATCTCATCGCAAGCGAATCGAGGCTCACCACCTTGGTTCGGCATTTCGAGGAATTCATCCACATGACTAAATCTGGGGATTGACTCAGATACCATTTGTAAAGACTATGTACATCATATATCTCCACATTGGTATGCTATTGTCCACTTTGAGTCTAAACCTTCATGGATTTGCTTTTGAGCTTTACCCCAAAAGCCCTTGTACCAATATAGATATTGTCCATACTTATAAACACATGATCCTCCCCACTTCTTGCCAATGTGAGACTTTGGTTGCACACCCAACAACTGTTAATCATCGGTAATGTGGCACACTACCATATGTGATGTAATCAATTTTGTAATCAACAATTATCTCCCACCACCTATTGTAGTGTATCATGTCATCCGATTGTTTAGCATATCGACAATTCTAGTTGGGTTAGGGGTGACAATGGGCCCACACAAGCTCGACTCTTACCCACACAAGACATGCCATTTTGGGCGAGCTCGGGGCACGCTCGGCTTGTGCCCCGAGCTCGTGGTTCGGCTCGATTGCCACCACTAAATTGGGTTAAATTCAACCTGAAATCGAATTGACATAATAAATTAACCGACTCAAATTGAGTCAGTTTGGATTGATTCGATTGGTTGAGCTGAAGGGATTTTTTCCTTAAAAAATCATTTTTTTAAAACTCGATCCTCAAATTGAGGTTTCGGGATGGTCCAAGCCAACCCGAAAGCTAAACCAACATCCCTCCAAGGAGACTTGAGTCGGTTCAATTTGGCGGATGTAGTCGATTAGGCGTATAATTTCTCCTCTAAGCATTGATACTAAAATAGCATTACTAAGATGAATACTCACTGGTCAAAAGATCAAAATGAGATTAAAAAATAAATAAAAAAAATTTTGCGAGTGAACAAGCCTGTTTAGGGCTACTTCATTGAATTATAAATTCTCAATGAGTTTACTTTATCCAGTTATAAAATTTCAACCGGAATTAATATAGATCTTTCTATTCGAATTAACAACATGGTCCACCTCTTATAACACTGGTCATGTAGATGGATGATGAGTTCTCTTAAAGATGAATTGCTTCATCCTTCCTTCTCGTTAAATTTCATTCAAACGTAATTTATGCCCCTGTTTGGTATAATTGAAATTCAAATTTTTAGTATATATTATAAATAAAGCAAGATATAATGCGAGTTGAAATAAATCAAACAATTAAAAACATCGAGAATTTATGTGGAAATTCATGATGCAAAAAAATTACAGGCGGATGAGGAGAATTCACTAAATCAAAATATGGATTGTTGTTACAAGATTTGATGCTCTTAATCAAATTTAATGTTTTCTAATACTATGATGAGCCAACAAGTCGTGAAGTATATACAACTTTAGTTATAGTGTTTTAGATGGAATAAACATCTTAAAATTCGTCAAAATTGTGAAATAGGCCAGAGTTGGACGTCATCGTGATCGAGAGACACCCTCGCGCCCATGCGCGGTGCCTTTGGAGCTGAGCACCAGACTCCATATTCCGAGCGCTTGAGCGAGAGATGAGCGCAAAGTGAGTCAAAATCCGACAAGTCCATCTTTTGATTTCTTGAATGTCTCTTTAACCAAATCGCCAATATTCAACAAAAATCACAATTCAACATTAGATTTTTGAAAAAAATAATAATTAAATATGTAGTTGAAAAGTTGTGGGTCCCATGTAATATGAGGTAAAAATTAATTGTTGACTCTTTAACTTAAATTTTCAAAATTAAAATTCACACCAAACAAGGGCTAAATTTTGAACAAATGTGGAACAAAACAAAAGCCAGCTCATTTTTTTGAGTTACAAATCGACTGCTAATTTTTAGCTAAGTGTCATTTATAACCAAACGCAATTTTGGTAACCCAATTACTTTCTGTTCGGTTTCAACAGTTTTCAAGGGCAAAATCGTCATTTCATTGCTTCAAGTTCATACTCCATATCACCATTTCTCGCTGCCTTTTTTTTTCCGCCATAAATTTCAGTCTCCCTTCCAAAAAAATTCACAGTGTGCGATGATATATACATACACGTATAAATACATATATACATGCGTGTATAGCATAAACTACAGATACACGCAGTGAAGGTAAGGATGAAGAGCGATAAAGTTTCTGTATCAATTGTACTCTCTGCTGTTTTTGTGGCGTCAATCGTAATCGTGTTTGTATTGGGATGTGTTTCTGATAAAAATGGAATTGGATCATTCTATGCGAATTCAGAAAAAGAGATTAAAATACCCGTAGTACAATTGATTACAGCTCCTGCACGTACGCATATTGGTGAATCCAGAGCTGTTCTTTCCTCCGAATTTTCATCTAAATTCAATTCTACCGCCATTGTTACCGTAAGTATTTTTAATTCACGATCCCATATATCTATATCTCCACTATCTTTCTCTGTGTGCGTAATTGACGGATATAGAACAGCATTTGTATGCACATTCGCGTGAAATTAACGAATACAGCGAAGCATGTATGTGTTATTAATACAGTGACGCCGTTTTATACACAGTAATCTTAATTAATACTATTTCATGCTTTTACTCGTAATTATTTATGTAAATGAATTTATGTATTGTTAATCTATTTTTATGTTTCGTTAAGTTTAATTTCTTCGCGATTTTCATTTGGTTGTGGTTTGATTTAGTGTAGTTGTGAAGTTGTTAGTTACCTGCAAAGCATTTTTTTTACTTGATTACAATGCTAAATTGTTCATCATATTTTGAATTTACAGCCTTTCACACGTTTTTTTGTGTGTGAATTAGTTGTATCGAGATGATTTCATGAATTAATGATCAGTCATTGATATGCAGTATTCACCATTTAAAGCCTTCAACACGTTTTTGTGTGATTACGATTTCATGAATTTATGGAGATTTCATGAATTTTCTTTGCATTAATGTGAAAATGCAGAAAAGGAAATATAATAAACTGGAGCAAGTACTGGCTAACGTGAGAGCAGCAATTCGGAAAGCAGCTTCAATGAAAAACAAATCAGTAATCTACAAGAACAATGATCTCCTCTCCGGCCAAATTTACCGAAACCCCAATGCGTTTTATCGGTAAGCAAGTTTATAAAAGAAATTAATTAATTTTATGCATTCGAAGTGTAGAACACGTGTACATTACATTTACATGCTTCAAACGAGATACCAATCGATTTATGCATGTTCAATAAATTTAAAATATAATTTACGTCAGTCAAACATATTTTTTTATCGAGACACGTAGTAGGCTCATAACTTATAATCACTTAAATTTTGAATTAATCACTCGCAAGCATATATTAGTTTTTTTCTCCTTACATATAAATACTTATTTACGTTAAATGCAAGGATTCAAATATGTATTTACATATGGAATGACTTGGAAACCTATATATTTATTTACGTATTGAATGAGACATATGAATACAATTTTTTTCTTGTAATACTTTTTCGTGTATGATAATTGATATGTAATTATGTATGCAAGGGGAATTGGAAGGGCTTTGTGTGCTGTGACACCTTTCCTTCTAAGACACTCAGTTTTCTTACTACTGATTTTTAAGAGGGAAAGTGTGAGTCTTCTAATTGACGCTTGGAGAGTAGTGCGCACACTCATTGTTCCCTCCACTCTATTGTTTTTGCATTTTGTGGAAAACTGAAAAGGCCGGCTACTATTACTCATGCTTGATAGTGATAAACATTGCTGATGGACGGCTACCCTCTTTAAAGGTTTACATTTTTGGAAAGAGACATATTTTTGGACATAAATTTAATTGAATACAAATCAAAAGAAAATTGTCAAATTTTATTTAGTCGGACCAAACAACTCGATTGATGTCCACCTTATAGTTTGCCAGAGTGAGAAAAATAAAATCTCTCTAGGCACTTAGTGTGAGGTAATTTTTTGAGGCACACGCCTCAAAATTAGTGAAGCATGCACTCTCCAGACTTATGTACTTCGGTTGTAGGTCCGATAAATATTAAAAAAAATATAATTAATCCACTTTGGGAATAGTCCACCAGTACAATTTGTAAAACATTAAAAATTGTGAATCCCATATATATACTTTAAGGATAGTTCACTGTCCCACCAACTAAAAATAATAATTTCTTTCTATTTCTTTTATGATTATTTCTTTGTTTGTTTATATACTTAAAATTGTTCTAGTGTGAATATTTAAGGTCTTTAACTTGTTACACACTAATTTTGCATTTTGATAAAAAGTTTTAACATTTTCTTGTTTTCCGGTTTTGCTTGACCTTCACCTCATGAAATGAAAAATCTTTTTAAATATGGAGTCTAGTATTAGATGAAGTAGAGATGATTCCGGTGAAATATAGTAAATAATTTATTTAGTCGACTCTTTATTGGGAAGATCTTTATTTGTTATTGTCATGATTTGTATAGCTTCCAATGATAATTGTTTAAGGGAATGGTAAGAGGTCCAGATCCTACCATCTAAAGAGTAATTGCTTTATTCTTCAAGAAGGCGAGTTTCTTTAAATGATGCGCACTTCAAGAAAACCTTTTTTTTTTTTTTTTTTCCTTAACCACAAACGCTAGTTTTTGCATTTTGATATGACATTCAATTTGCCATTTGAGACACCACATCAAGAAATCTTGGTCCACAAGATTAATTTCCAATAATAACATAAAATAAACTCAAGATCTCTTCACTCTTTCTTAAATGGCATTAATTGAATACTACCTATATTTTGTTAGATAACATAACTCCAAATTATTAGTCAGCCGTCTTTAGTATGAATCGATTTTCAAGAAAAAACTCGTTAACTTTTAGAAGTTTAGAAGATTTTAATATGAATTCGGTTAGCGTTATATATATTAAGATAAGACTCTTTATTTAGAGCGTGTTCGGTAAAAATTAAAATCGGATTAAAATTGAAAAACTAACAGTTATTGTTGACTTTTATTAGACGAGTGATACCCAATAACGGCTATATTTTCAATTTTAATTGAATTTTGAACTATATCGAACACATCCTTACTTATTGTATAAATTTTGAACAATTCTGTATTAGTTTAAATGTATCCTTGCTAAAAAATGTAGACTATAATTTACAATAAAAAAAGTAATTGATTTAACGTAAGGATATATGCAAATTGAATGTGATAGAATAATATGTTGCCGCCTGTCTGTTTAAAGTATTGGACAATTTCCTCTTAGCAATTATGAGAGTTCAAATTTCAGGACTGGAAACAAGAAAAGCATTCAATTCCTTAAATTGTAACCNTGTTCGGTAAAAATTAAAATCGGATTAAAATTGAAAAACTAACAGTTATTGTTGACTTTTATTAGACGAGTGATACCCAATAACGGCTATATTTTCAATTTTAATTGAATTTTGAACTATATCGAACACATCCTTACTTATTGTATAAATTTTGAACAATTCTGTATTAGTTTAAATGTATCCTTGCTAAAAAATGTAGACTATAATTTACAATAAAAAAAGTAATTGATTTAACGTAAGGATATATGCAAATTGAATGTGATAGAATAATATGTTGCCGCCTGTCTGTTTAAAGTATTGGACAATTTCCTCTTAGCAATTATGAGAGTTCAAATTTCAGGACTGGAAACAAGAAAAGCATTCAATTCCTTAAATTGTAACCAGTCCTATCACATATGGCAGTGATTTGGTGCAATAATTAGTTGTTGTCCATTCTGCTACCTTTGTATTATAAACAGTTCACCGCTGGATGGCCTCAAAATTCTTATTCTTTTCAATAACTTGGTGGTTAATCAATTCCATTCCTTCGTTGTCTCAATATAAATATCGTACACGTAAAAGTGTTGTACCAGATGGTTTGAAAATTGTACCTTGCAGGTTGAAAAGCTTAAGGAATTACTCCCAATAAATTAGGAATATTGTGCCTTTGGTCCCTAAAGTTTCAGTAACAAGATGTTGTGCCTTTGAAAAGGAGCAAGTTGGTCCCTCATATTTTATTAAAATTATACTATCAGTCCCGAATGTCAGAAGTAGGTCCTTAGTCAAATCATCACATGACCCTCAAGAAAATATGTTTCTCTTCCAATTTCTAGGAAACAGTTCAAGTTGGGAAATAAAATTTAGCTTCATAGAGTTGGATGTGCAAAGAATCCCATGAACAAAACAGAAATTTGTATGATTCTTGTTAATTGGAGACTGATTTTGCAACTACAATGAAATGTTATAGATCCGTTTGCTCTTTTATAACGGTTGAAGACCCTCTAGCTATTGTTGGAATACATTAGGGACAAATAGCACCATTTTCTCCATAAATTGAGTCCTTTTTCTCTACTCTATCTAATCCCTCTTGAGAATTGAAGATTTCGGAAGAACAAATCATTTTCTTTGATATTGTGCGTTAGACTTTTGTTGGAACTTATTAGCACGCTCCAAATGCAGGAGTTATGTCGAAATGGAAAGAAGATTCAAGGTTTATGTATATGAAGAAGGAGAGTTACCAATAGTACATGATGGGCCATGTAAAGATATATACACAAGTGAAGGAAGGTTCATACATGAGATGGAACAGGGTAACAATAGGTTCAGGACAAGAAATCCAGAAGCTGCTCATGTTTACTTCATGCCCTTTAGTGTTACATGGATGGTCAAGTACCTCTACCAGCCTAACACATACAATGTCACGCCACTCAAAGAGTTCGTGTCTGATTATGTGAGAATCATCTCAAGGAAACACTCATTTTGGAATAAAACTCAAGGAGCTGATCATTTCATGGTTTCCTGCCATGATTGGGTAAGCAACATTAATTCCTCGATTCATTTGGTATTTGAATGCTGACCCTAATTACTTAGAAACAGGGCTTAGTTTATTATTGTTGTTCATATGGCTTATTTGAATAGAAGTTTTCTGGTGTTTCATGGATATAGCCCTCAAAAAACCAATTCTATTTGGTTTAATGTAGGGTTATAAACATTGTTACTCAGCCAAATTCATAGGAATATGCTACTTATATATAATAGGGTTATATAATTGTTCACGCACAAATGTCAAAAAGAGAGGGGATTTTTTTTTTTTTATTATTTGATTGAAGTCATATCCCATCACATTATATGTATGTAAACAATTATGTAAATATAGTACAACCAAATTTATAGTGATGTTCCACTCTGGTCATAGAACTTTTACTTTGGTTGCAATTTAGACACTCCATCTACCCTGAATTAACGTAATGCTCATGGGATATGAAAAAGTGTGATGAATTCAATAATGGAACAAAAATGAAAATGAGTAACGTGACTAATTTGGAACCATATGAAGACCAAGTGGAACAATGCTATAAACCGGTTGGCTAACAATGTTCTTAAGCCGTTTGATTTATACTCTGATCTCTAGTTTAATTCGAAATTATGTTGCATGATCAATATATACATCATTTTCTGTACTAAAGAAAGATGATGAAATTTTGCTGTTTAAATTGTACCAGGGGCCCGTCACTTCACAAGGCAATGCACTTCTCTACAACACATCAATTCGGGTATTGTGCAATGCCAATTCTTCTGAAGGATTCAATCCAAAGAAAGATGTGAGCTTGCCAGAAATACATCTTTATGGTGGCAAAGTACCCTCAAAGCTGCTCCATCCCCCACCATTTAACAGTTCAAGGCCACATCTCGCATTCTTTGCTGGTGGAGTTCACGGCCCTGTTAGGCCGATCCTCCTTGAACATTGGAAGGACCGGGATTCAGACATTAGTGTATATGAGTACCTTCCTAAAGATCTAGGCTATTATGACTTCATGTTACAGTCGAGGTTTTGCTTATGTCCTAGTGGGTACGAAGTTGCAAGTCCAAGAATTGTTGAGGCCATTTACGCTGAATGCATCCCGGTTATATTATCTGATCACTACGTGTTGCCCTTCAGTGATGTGTTAAGATGGGAGGCCTTTTCGATACAGGTTGATGTTTTGAAAATTCCTAGTTTGAAAGAGATTTTGATGTCCGTGTCGGAAGTCGAGTATACGAGGCTGAAGGAGGGACTCAGGGCTGTAAGGAGACATTTTGTGCTAAACAAGCCAGTGAAGAGGTTTGATGTGTTTCATATGATATTACATTCTGTATGGCTTAGGAGATTAAATTTGAGGGTGGGATAAATGTTCATAGGCAGTGTATATGCTTCCCTGCAGTGTAATCCTCTATGGTACATTCTTAGTCAATTTTTTTTATAAAAATGAACTAATTATAATTTTTTCTTTTTCAGATTACAAATTATACAAGTTGAATTACAGATTGAATAATTTGATTCAATTAATTTTAAGAGTTTGATCGTACATTATAATTATCTATACGATGCTGATAACAACATGAGCCTTCTCCTCTTCTTATATGAGAGGGCTGTAAATTTTACAGCTCTTAATGATTGTAAATGTAGTAGATTTCATTTATTTTTATTTCATCATGTATGTGTCAATGCTCCTGCAAAATATGTCCTCACTGAAATAGTTACTCCAATGCTACTTGCGCTAAATTGTTGATCAAGTGAACTTTCGTCTGTATTTATTATCTAAATTGTATTTAAAATGTGAGTAGACGGTGTCACTCAACTTTTTACCAAAACTTTATGTTAATGATTAAAATTTATATTGTTTTGAATTGATCCATTTAAATTTGAGCGTGCGATGGACGATCAAATTGTAATGAAATAATTGAGTTCAATGACATGAAATCAAATTTTAGTTAAACGATTAAATATGAAACAAAAGAAAATTTAATAACGAGTTTTTGACCCGTTTAGATGCAGAATTTTGAAACAAGGGCAAGGTATAAACTTATTGTACTGTTCGTAAGAAACAATTTTGTAAATCTAAGACTTTTTTTAGGAACGAAATCCAATTTAGATGGTTTTAAAACAATTCTTGAAATTCATGTACCATTTATGTATTTAATCTTGTAGTTCTAAGAAAATTAACTATTGCATAGGCTCGAGGTCATCATATTAAGCCCTTGTATGACCATCATTAAAAGGAATTTTTTGAAAAAATAAATTTTGAAATAATGATTTTTTCGGTAATGTATGGATAAAAAGAAGATTTTGTTTTTCGAATTTACTTACAAAATATTTTATTGTGACAATATATGATTGAAAATGAATTTGAACAATAAATAAATTGTTTTAATGGTTACCGAACAGAGCTAAATTTGATTGGCACGTGTCAAATTTTGTACGGAGGGCACATGAACTTGTACCATTCTGATAATTAACCCTCCACATTTTTAAGTTAAAAGGCATCCCACGAACAACCATATGTTGTGGTTTAGAAAATATTTATGGAAGAAAGCCCTCGCATTAGAATGACAATACAGGCATTCCAGGCTACTAATAAACCTGTACTATAAAAAATACTTCTAGGGAGGTCCTCTTCGAAATATTAAGAAATTTAAGCACTGATCAGTGACCACAATCTCAACTTATTTACCAGCTTCAAGTTAAGAAACATTAAAAAGATAAAATTAAAAATAAAAATGCGTTCATTACCATAATATGTATTAAAACTGGATCACTCTGTGTCTGTACGCCCCACACCCTATGGCAAGCAATTCTATTGCAAAAAACCAAAACAATTCAACCATGGATGAATCTTAAGGTATGCTAAAAGACTAAAACTAAAACCCCGAGAGCACGGAGGGGTGACAGGATAAAAAAAAAGAAAATGCAAAGAAGAATAAGATGAGCAAACAAAACTTTCTAGATGATTTCAATTGATTTAAGCAAAGATGAACTCAATCAAATATGGCATTTGCAACTGTTAGTTCTATTGGACTCACATGGCCAGGTAGCATAAGAATATGTACCGAACACTCACAGGCCCACCAGCCAAAATGCCAAAAAAATTCAAAAATAGTCAAGGATCCCTTTATCTTGTAATGCTACCGAGCTGTTAATAGGTAAAATCTTGCCATAGGACGAAGTAGCCCCATTTTCAAGACAGACTGAACCAGGGTCCACCCGGACCATTTACATGTCCATTACTGTGGACCCCAACTCCATTCGGGATTATTGAAGGGGGCAATCCTACCGCCATTGGGGGCGGAGCAGCTGGGTACAACCCATGCGTGAGCGGAAGGTTGTGGGGACTTACAAGAGGACTGCCAGCTGGACTTCCTTTATGGTGCTGGATAGCATGAATCTGTCGAAGTCCTTCTTCATGAATGTGTGACAATGTCTCCAACTCCTTCATTGATAAAGTTTCCAACCCGGCACCATACAGAGGGGCGTGTCGTGACATTTCTTCCTGAAGCTGAGCCTCAACATGATGAATATATTGCTGCCAAAAGAGAGATGTCAGAATCCAGTAGACAAGCAACAACCATCCAAATGTCAATTTTACCCTTTCCAGAAAACAAGCCAAAATCACATAACAGGAAAGGTAAAAAATCATAAAGCTCTAGAAAATGTTTGGAACTAATAATGACAATTGACTTTTTAACGACAATAGAGGGATATGGTGTTACCTGGCATCACTACAATTTAACTGCCTTTTCAAGTTAATGGAAAATCCATTCATTGGTCATTGTGAAGATGCCAATTTGAAGTACAACAATTTCATGCCTTAGATCAATTGTTGTCGTCTAATCTATGGAGAAATCAAGTAACAAGTTTGACAAAGGATCCATCCAGAAAGCCACTTCATTAGAAGAAACTACACAAGGGCATCAAAACCGGATGATTTTTTTTATAGGAGCCTTCTCCATTATTTCCTCGGAACTTAAAAATTAGTTTAAGAGAATTTACCCAAAGATGAGGCAGGCTATTCATTCCCTTCAATTACTTCCTCAAATAAATGAGTGCAAGATAGAAGCGAAATTAATCAAAAAGTTTTTAGTTGGCTTAGCACTGAAAATAACTAAAAGATGATCAAGGATCTAACAAACAAAATGCGAATTAAGAAAGGAGTTTAAAGCAAAAACCTCGCAGGCTTGTAATTTGGATTCCATTTCATCAATATATGCCTCGCATCGAACAACTTGTTCCTCCTTCTCGCGCTTCTCTCCTTCAGCTTGCACAACTGTTTGTTTCAGCCTATGAACTTCATCCTCGAGTGATTGCCGAATCTCTTCTCGAGTGACATTTTCTGCAGCATATCGTTTCAATTCTTCATCAAATATTTTCCGTGCTGCTTCAGAACTCTTTAACCTTTCAGCAAGTGTATTTTTCTCCTTCATTACCCTCTGAGACATTCAAAATTTATTGTCAGGCAAAGCATCAACAAAATGATTCAATAGTGCTCAAGTCCTAAGCCTTCATAAGAATGCGATAAAAGAGGGCCGCCGAAAGAGAGCTGTTTTTTTCTATTATCATTTATGAATGTCAGAGAAGGAATCGAGACCCCAGATCATTTAACACTTCAGAAAATCTTATTCAAGTTAAACACGGGTTTCCAAGAAATGCCCCCATCAAAGTTTAAAGATCATTTCCCATTCAAAAAACCATGCAAAAGAAATTACTTTCCTTTTCCACCGGCCCATGTTAGCTCTCTAAAAGCCGTTATCAAATAAAAAACATATTGTAGCATTTATCTTTCAAAAGATTTCAAGAACATTTCAAGTCACAAATGATGACCACAAAGAAGTACAAAAAAAAGATAAAAATATAAAACCTTCAATTCATCACGCTTTCTAGACTTCAATTGGGAGAGCTGTGTCTCCGCATCATGCAAACGATCTTGAAAAAATTTCTTCTCTGCCATAAGCTTTGTGATTTCGTCATCTCGTTCTGAGCGAACCCACTCAAGTTGACTCTCGAGTTCTTGTATCTGTTCAGTAAGCTCCTTTCTTTCTCGAGCAAAGCGATCTGTCTCGGCCCTCATCTCGGACTGCCATCCCATGTAAGTATCAGCAGCAGTTATATTTTTCTTTTCCACACACATACACATATATATGCTTGGAATATTAGTGGAGAAAGAGATATTACGTACCTTTAGGCGGCTAGTAGTAGCCTCCGATTCGCTCAGCCTTTGAGACAAAATAGCTTTTTCTTTAGACATACTTGCACATTCGGTTTTTCTTTCATCACGAACATGAAGAATCTCGTCTTCACTGGCACATAACTGATGCCAAAGAGCTGCCCGATCAATATTTGCAAGTTCAGCAACCTCTCGCATCATGCTCAGCACTGGTCTAACTATTTCTTGCTCCTCACACACCAAGATTGCCAAAATCTCCAAATCCAAGTCTATTTCACGATTAGTATCTGTAGTACTTGTAGCACGATTGACAAGTCTCTTTAGAATTCTAAATCTGTAAGACTCATCAGCATACCATTTGAACAACATAGGGTACAACATCTTTACAAACACTTTAACACATATGTCCTTAGAGAGTGCTAATGTCTCCGCAAGACCAAGAACCGAGGTGAAATCATCTCGTTGGGCTGTCAGTTGCTCAAGGGCTTCTCCATCTACAACTAGATCTGGTTGCTGATAACTTTCAGCAATATATTGTGCATTCAAATTCAAACGCCGAGAAAGGCGTCTTTCCAAGACCATGGCTACAGACTGAGGAACAAAAGCTCCACGTGCTACAGCTCTCTCAAAAGTTTGAGAGGCTTCAACAGCAAGGCAAGGGATAGATAACATCTCAATTAGGATATAAATGTCAGTAAAATGATGTCTAGCACGGAAAGCTTGCTCTTCCACTATATGCAGTCTTTCAGAACTAGACCCACTTTCACCAAATACGAAAAGTCCACAAGGGATTGTGTTAGGAATATCACCAAAATCATCGTCACTATCAATATCTCGAAGAATAGCTTCGGCAATATCTGCATAACTATTTACAGTTCCAATCAAATAATCTAAGACATATGGAGAGATTTCAGTGCCTAAATATTTTAGCCTGGCTCGAACAGACCTTACCTACAACAAAGACCAACGGAAGTTAATGACAACCTCAAAGGAAGCAAGCAGAAAGAGAAATCAGGCTATGAAAACAGATTTAGTTTCCATTCGTGCATACTGCTTCAGGAAGATGTTGGCATTGTAATGCAGCTTTGAAAATAAAGTCCACTGTCGCCGCAAGAGGTTCATCGTTAGAATCAGCCAAAAGCTCTAATGACTGAAAAAGAACATGTTCCCAAACTTCACTGCTACATTCCAACTGACTAAGTGCCCCAAAAACCTAAGGAATAAAGAGTCAAGGCTGAACTATAAGCAGTGAAAATTAATCAAACTAAGATGACATTATATGGATGCCACCTATGATCTTAAAGTAATCTAAAAGCAACAAAAATGCAGTTAACAGTCCCAGATTTCCTTACAGGCAAACGCAGTGAGGGTTCTGCATTTGGCTTCTGAAGACGATCTAAAAGTGCAGAAGCAGCAAGTGGATGTTCCGAATGCTCAACTAATTTCGGAACCAAAGCAACTAGGTCTGGTTGTAGATGCTGTGGAGCTTTATCCAATACAAGAGCAATCTTTTGTGCAGACTGTGGCCTTCTTTTTGGTTCTGGACAACCTTGTAGAACGGCACCATCAAGTGCTCTCAACGAGTTCACTATCAATCCAAGAAGCTCCTCCGATTGCTCCGGCCACTTAGCATGAGATGAATCTTTCATCAATATATACTATAACAAGTAACTAATAATTTCACTAGTAAAAATAATATATCATGATACCTTGGACCGCAAGGAAGGATTTTCGAATGAATCAGTAGCAGATGTTTCCGGTGGACAAGTAGGCTGTCCAGGATCAGCTTTAGTGGGTATACTAATTCCATTAACATCTGAGCTTTGAACAGCAGATGTATTTATGGTTTCATCGATTCCTGAATCTAATCTCTCACATGCAGGAAGCTGGGCAGATTCTGTAGCTCCATCATCTCTGCGACTTTCCAATGGACTAATTGTTCCACGGCCATCTGGGGAAGGTCTGGAGCTCACATCTGAAGAATCATCATTTGAACTTCCTTCTGAGGGTTGGCAACATTCGACCATAATATCTAAAAGTAAATCAATGATTGCTTGTTGCAAAACTTTTACTCCCATTAGTAAATTCATCAGACTGGGAGAAGACTCGTCATTCTTATTAATCTTCTTCCCGTCATTAGTTCCAGATATCTTTGTCGGAAGGAGCAAGCGTTTAACTTTTGCAGGGTCGTCAAGATAAACACGAAGTCCAGTCAAAAAACCAGCTATTGCCCCAGCATCCATGAGAAGTTTCTCTCTCAATGTGACCTGCAACTGAGAAGGATTATCTCCATAAGTAAGGTGAAACCCTGCTCTAGAAAGAAGATTTCTGAAGATGTCTTCCTCATCTCCACTTATTCCTTCACTATCATCAGAATCAATGAGTTCATCAGGGTCAGTTGTCAGAGCATCTTGGTCATCTTCAGAAGCCAAAACCTGACAAAAGGAAGTCCAGGTTATAACACCAGTACGTTGAGATTAATATGGAAACATGAACAGAGTTTAGAAACAAGGAGCACTTGGGACAATATCATTAGTAAGAAATGGCACTCATTTCAAATTTTTGCATCAGTATACGTACTGCTCATGCCAGCTAAGGGAATATGATAAGTCTTATTAAGAGAAAATGGCCTAAGATAGAATGCTGACATAATCATAAAATATCTTCTAAATATTTTTATCATTTTAAATATGAAATTGATTAAATGAAGATCTCAAAACTTCATATAATGCATAAAGCCCAACATAAAATATAACAAGAATGAAGGCTAAATGCGATTGAGAGCTCAATGAGATCACTTTAGGCTCATTCAAGAATTCTTGCTTAAACTCATGTGTATCAATTTTCCACTTAATTTTGAAGGTGTCATTGCAGCTAATAAACTCCAAATGCAAATGTCAGAATTTCAGAATCTCAGACTCGTTTAAAGATCCCAAAATGATTGTTTATGAGCCGAGATTTAACTACTATAAGCATTAATGACAGAATCAAATCAAATTTCATGTGTGCAGTAAAAGCAAAATAATTCCACATAGCATATGGAATCATCCGATGCAACTTTAAATTTTCTACCAAGATCATTTTACGGAAGATCCAAAACTCTTGTACGGAAACAGGATACAAGAAAGTGCATTTATTTTAAAAATTAAACCCACAGATAGCAATGAATTCATCCACTACCTCCCAATTCTCACACGTGCACCAGAGCAAGCGCGCGCGCGCACACACACACATAAATCGTTCCAGCTACCAGTATATAAAGGGTCAAACGAAGCAAGAGTCATATACTAATAGTTGATTCAAGAAGCACTGAGTAATAAATAAAACGAGCTACAGTGAACATGCCAAGTAAAAATACTAATTTATCAGTTACCTTGGTTCCTACTGTTTTTTCTTTTTTTGTTTCTGACACATAAAAATCATAATTCAAAGGGATATACCATCATAAAGGAGGTTTAACAGTCAGCCTCTTAAGGAACGCATTTTTTGATTTCCAAGATCACAATTATTCGGGCAGTAATTATTAAATCAACTTTAGTCTGAAGATATCTATTTCCCTACAGAAAAATTAATAAATAAAAGAGAACCCTAATCTGTGGTCCTAACTCCTAATATTCATTTCTTCTCTTGTAGGGATCTTGGTGCTACAATTCCGTCCAACATGGACCCAAGAAATGAGGAATTATGGCATGTATATTTATATGCACTGTGGCAATTGTTGAAGTGGTAGAAAGGAATTGCTCAAGATGAATTTGGCAACTCATCTTAAGCCAAAGCAACTGCAGCATTATCTCCTTTCATTAAGGTCTATGATTTATTTTCCAAAATTAGAGGTACAGTGCTGATGTGTGAAAAGAAGAGAGAAACAAAAAACAACACGTGCCTTTCAAAACCTTCCCTGGGCAATCTGCTATAACTGTGGGATTCTTACATTGTTAGCTAAGATCCAATTGTAGAAGAAATTGGATAGCAACGAAGGTAATATTAGAGCACTTGGAAAAAACATCCCTTTTCTTCGAAGGGGGTAAGAGGAAGGTAGCAGATTATGATGCTAAATGGATGAATTTCTAACCTCTAGGTCTGCAAACTCAAACCAGGGACAGCAGTCCAGGATCTCGCACACAAATACAACTGTATCACGTACAAGAAATCCTGCATCAGCTTCCAAAATATCAGAAACCTTCATGAATTGAAGAACAGAATTGTTCCATGTCTTAGTGCATATAGAAGACTCCTTCCAAACAGTTTTAGATTGAGTTTTTTGATTCACTATAGCAATTCTGTATTTGACCCAAAAGTTCTTCTCAGGATCACTGCTAGCTGATTGGTCACTCTCCAAATATATGCATATGGTGTCAAAAGACTCATAAACTCCTGTAAGAACAAAGATGGTGTTGATGGAAAACTCAAAATCAGTCATCAGAATGAACACCAAGATAAGCTACAAAGTTTCAATGTTAAAAAGGAAAGACTGAGGAAAAGCCACCCACCAATCCGAAGCTCACATCCACCTGCTTGAAAGAATTTACTAAATATTTTCCGTGTTTCCATTATTTCCTTGAAGGACAAGAAGTTCTCAACCTTCCATGTGAATGAACTCCTTTTACCAACAGTCTCTAAATGAGATCTGACACTTCCCAACTCAGTTTCCTGATCAGTGAAGTCCTGCATTATGGACGTCTCCTTCAGTATAAGAACCTCAGCAGAGAAGACAACAGTGTCCTGGACTAGAAATCCAGAGTCTTGATCAAAGAGACTAGTGAGTGTCACGAACTCGCGCCAGCCCCAGTCCTTGGCAGCCTTGGAATATCGATTTTGAGATTCCTTCATGACTGACTTGTCCTCCATCCTTTGGTTCACAACTGATAGACGATGGCTCACAAAACAACTCCAATCACCATTAGCAATTCGCGAATCTGTGACTTCAAGGAATACTGAAAGGTGGCATGGAGGTTGAGACTGCCCTGATACCATTAAGCATAAATGTTATATTCATCAGCTCAACAGCATAAGTAGGATGTAAGGAAATCTCAATTAAGCTATATGAACAAGTAATATCCCTTTTCATTTATCAAATAATGGAACTACTAGCCTCAGCAGTCCATATGTCCATTATGCCACTTAGTTTAGTCCATATGTGACCATACAAACATATGTTAATGTCTCAAATGCAAGGATGGCGTGCATGGGAATCTGAAATTTGTTATCAAGACAATGTCATTTAACCATAGATATATATTATGGATCCATTTACTTGTTGCATAATTCTGCTCATAATGTCAAGACGGTATATAGATCAGCTTAAGAATAACAAACAACATGAAGTTCAGGCAGCAAGTTCTACTAGGACTGAAGTTTAGATGCATGAGCAACACATATAAGATGAGCTATTTCCGACTCAATCAGAGTAAAAGTGATAGGGCTCTGTCGATCCAGTACTCCACTTTTCAGCACTTGATAGCAAACAAGCCCTTACTACCACACACTTTCAGCTAGACTAATGTGTGGGGTCAAGCTCAAGGGTACGAGAACAACAAATGCTGACATTTATATTGCTACCAATTTTTCACATCAATATAAGAACAAAAATGAACTTCAGATGCCACTACCATATTGTCTGAACACAACAGGCATTCCCTCCATGGTAAATGAACACAACATACCTCTGGGGTAAACAATAAGTCGGCAATCCCGATTCCCAATCTGAAACCTTCTGCTCTTGATGCAAAGCCCTGTAATCTTCCTCTTCTTCAAAAGGTCCTTCAACCGTGTAAAATTTTCAATTCTCCATGTAAACTTCCCCATATGCCCATCTGCTTTCCTCACATTGCCACCATTTCTCCCGCCAATTAATGTACCACTCTTCGAGAAATTACTCAACTCCTTAATCACATGGAATGACGTGCTAAAAACCGCCGTATCTTCCACCAAAAACCCTGAGCTGGACCCCATGAAATCTGCCATTTTCATATAGTCATTCCACCCCAAACTCGTGTTATCCCCAGTCTTATTATCTGCAGCAAACCGCCCATAGCTATCCCTATGCACGTGATTCGAACCATTACCTGGCTTCTGATTCAACACTGACATCCTAAATAAACACCAGCAACTCCTATCCAACACCATTGCATTCTTCTCTGTATCCTTACTCTCCAAACACATGGACAAATACTCCACTCCATTAAGAATACTCTGATAAACACTAATTCGCAAATTACACTCCCCTGCCGGGAAAACAGGGCTCATTATTTTCTGTGTCTTTATCATCTCCTTAAACAAACTAAAATTATGCACTCTCCAAGTAAACTTCCCACTCAAAACATCCCCTACAACTGGCCCCACACCCCCGCTCCCGGCCATATTTGACATATTATTCGACTGTGGATCATAATTATCACGGGCAAAGGAAAAGGACTCGTGGAGGATTAAGATATCTGCGGTAATGAGAATGCAATCATTCGAGGAATGCAGAAAGCCAAGCTTAGGGTCTAATAGGGAGTTAAGGGAGGCAAAATCGCACCAGCCATGGGACTTCTTCTTGGAGGAGAATCGGTGCCAACTGTCACGGTGCACGGACTTCGAGGGATCAGAGGGATTGTCTATGGCGAGGCGGTAGCTGGCGAAGCAATCCCACTTGGAAGAGGCGGTGTTGCGGGGGTCCATGATTTGAAGGTAAATGGAAAGGTAACCAGGCAGCGCCTGTGAGTCCCCCTTGGGGTAGATTAACAAACGGCAGTCGTAGCCGCCAACCTCAAAGTACTTGCTCCATAAGGCGCGAGACTTGATCCTAGGGAAATTTGAGATTGTCCACTTGCAAATAGCAGAATAGTCCCCTCGCCGCTCCACCACCACCGACTCCGAAGATGCCGTCGTGGCGATGGCGGAGTTGGAAGTCAAGTCCCTTGACGGATCCTCGACCGCTACGGAAGGCTTCTCGGGAGGAGGGGATTGCTGGTGCGATGATGAACACGTCAATGATAACGTCATAGGGGTGACATCGCAGGAAGACACGGCGGCGTCAGCGGCAGAGGACGGCAGGTTTTTGTGGTGGTGATGGTGTTGTTTCATTGCTAGGTTTTCTAGGGTGGTCTAGTTAATTGATTCCTATATATATGTTCTCTTCCTCTATATGTATTTTCGTTTTATTGCTGATTGAACAATAGAGAGATAAAATGTGTGTAAATACAGAGAGATTATTATGTGGGTGAGAGCAGTACACACTCCAAGAGCGTCTGGGGATGAAAGTGAGTGCATGAGAGTTAAGGAGAGCAGCAACACACCTTTTCTTTTCTTCTTGTTGCCATGTTTGTTGAAGCTTAAAACAATAACTTATAAGTTTACTTATAATTTGATGAAAAAATGGAGTAAAAAGTTTCATTAGTCACTGAACTTAGCACAACGTTACGTTATAGACATTGAACTTTCTTTTGCCGCTGAACGCTCACTGAACTTGCAAACTCTCCACTCCATCCATCACCCGGCGCCCCATCCGTTCGAAGCAGTCAGAGATGGCTTGACTGAGCTCCATGTGGCAACCGAAGACGTCAATAGTGTACACGGTGGACACGACTTCCATTGTAAAACACGATCTACATGAACGAAATCACAATTCAAACTGCCCTTTTTTCCCCAAATCACACTCGCAGGAACCCTAGAATCATCCAAAATTCAAAAACTCTATCCCAATTCTGCAAACCATTTCCCCCAAAATCACGATTGAAAACCATCACCATCACCATCACCATCATCCCTAATCCTAAATCCGAGCCCTAGAATTGATTCATTCAAAACTCTGCCCAAATTCGATTGTGCAACCCCATCACTCGCAATTGCAGATTTTAGCAAATGGGAGGATCCATCAGTCGCGATTACTAGAGCTGAAGGTTTTTAAAAAGCTGCACCCATGGAGGGAGAAGGTGGAGGTAAAATGATCTTGCTTTTATTTTTTTTCTTCTCCTCTAATGTTTTGCTACCGATGTTTTCTCCTTCCATATAAGTCTTCAGTTGGCTTATCTTCTCACCTTTCATCTGTGTCTCGACCCTTTGTTTAAGCCTTTTCATTGTGGCTTCAGTTTTGAAATGCAAACTTCGGTGACCTTGTTGGTAGGGATGGCAAAAAAGTTCAACGGCTCGGACTCGGCTCGGGCTCAGTGGAACCGAGCCTCATCTTGAGGGGTCAGCCCGAGCCTGGCCGGCCAGTAAAAAAACTGCCAACTTATTCTTC
>CAIGRL010153951.1:0-12399 GCA_903798325.1 Fraxinus xanthoxyloides
GTTAAATATGGAGGAGCTGCGATGAAGTTAGTGGGCATGCAAGTACTCTAATTGTAGGCATTGTCACCATTCTACAAAGATCTAGGTGGATGAAGTTAAGATGAAATGGTGGTCAATGACCAATTGATCCAGCCCAATTTCTACTTTGATCTTTAAATAGACTAAACAAACAAAATCTCTCAAATACCTTCCATCTCAAAATAAAGGAAAAAAGAGGGAATAATTCAGAAAAAAGGGGGAAAAAAATCTTACCGAAGAAATCAAGTTCAACCCTATTCACCACCATCATCTCCATCACATTTAGTTAATGTTAGTTTTTTGTTTTTATTGTTTAAATTTTATAATTTTACAAATGAGTTATTTGATTTTTACATTCAATCTTTGATAAAATCTACCAATTTATGTTTTTAATGTATAATTTGAGATAGATATATTGTTAAAATCGATGTTAGGTATGATTTTGGTGATTTTTTGGGATGAAATTTTTTGAAAATGGCGAACTCCGTACTCATGGTCGTTCGGTTTTCCGTGCTCATAGCCATTTGAAAAACCAGACGACCATGCGTAAGGGCCCAGATAGCCAGATGTCCAAACAATGGTTTGGGCGTCTAGGCCCTAATGGCGGTCTCGGTGTCTGTGTTATTTTAATAATATTTTCCTTTTTTACACTTTGAAAAGTCATTGTTGTGAATAGAAAATAAGGTAGGCTTATGTGATGAATGATAATTTTGATGTGGACATACATATATTTAAAAATCTAAACCATTAGATTGATTTATATTTAAGGGATGGGATACTCTGTCAAATTCATTCATCAAAAACATAGCAAGGGCTAAGCATAAAACCTTATAATGTAGTAAGGGCTCGAGCTCCGACTTTTGGCACTATCCACCCTCCTTTGCCTTTGCTGTGCTCCAATGGGACTCAAAAGAGCGAATAATTAAAGCTCCCTCCGAAAAAGCGATACCGACCATGTTCTATACATTCCATGACAACAGATAGATGGTTAAGTTAGCCCCTGTTTGATACTCATTTTTTTTTTCTCATTTTCATTTTTTTTTCTTTTTCTTCCTTTAACCACACATTCTCCAAATAAAATAATATTACACACAAATTTAAAATTTTTTCACCACACATTCTCCCATTAATCACTATTTCAAAAATTCTATTCTCATTGAAATGAGATTCAAAAACACACTTAGCCCCTGTTAGTCTACAATTTTATCAAACATTATTTTTTACGGTAAACAATCTCCACCACACATTCATCTAATAAAATATTTTACACACAAATCAATAAAATTACTTTAAATTTCAACCACACATTCTCCAAAAAATACTATTTATTACATCATTCTTCACCCAATAATGAAAAACAAACACACCCTTAAATTTAATCAAGTCTGTTCTTCTTTCCCATCATCCATGTCCCAATATTAATGGTTCGAGAGGGTCTATTTTGTCAGACGCCCAAGCCAAACCGGCGTGTTTTTTTGAAAAGTTCTCTCTAGATAACTTCTAATTTTTTATTACACTATAGTCAAAATGCCGACCAACAAATTCCCAAAATTCAGTGCTGAACTGGTAAAAAAAAAATTAACACGCCGCTGAAAATTCATGGCTACGCTGCTTCGGAAGGTCTTTGGATCCGTTTCCCACCGGTCGGGTTCGAGTTCGAGGTCCAATTCCAGCCCGCATATCGATAGCTTCCAGCAGATGATGTATATTCAGATTTCATCAATCGGGGAATTTGATCGGGTTCCCGTTGACATTTTCATTCAAATTCTCGAAATTCTTGGCCCCAAGGAGTCGGCCAAGCTCAGAGCGGTCTGTAAATCATGGAAATTTATTGTGTCGGATAACAAGCTTTGGATGTATTTTTTACAGAACCAGGAGCGGCCTGGGGATTCCATTTTCTTTGCTGAAACTCACTTGCGTTCCGGCTTTCCCCTACAGTAAGTTTTATTGATTTATTTTCACTTTTTTAGCAAGAAATTGATACGATTATAGAAGTTTGGTTACAAGCACAGGTTTTAATATTATGTTAGGATTCTAGTTTTATATACTTGAATTGCCTAATTACGTGGTTATGATATTGAGTATTTGATAATATGTTTTCCACTTAATTTAATTTGGCCTATCCTCGCTTACCATTCTCATAATGGCATTTGGCCTTAATCAAGGATGAAGTCGATTCCATCTTAGATTTTAGTGAACCTAACTCCATTGAAACTCATTGCTCTAGGATTAAGTTATATATGTTAAGACTTGGGATTTGATCTCAAAAGGTCAACGAATAGCCTGATCTATTTACGAAAATATATTTCGAATTAAAATCACCGCAAATGTACGGTTTGTTAACAAGTAATAATTGTATTTTAAGTACAATTATCCACAGATATTGATTATTTCAATTTTAATTATCACAATCTTAACCGAAACAAGAATAATATGATGTTTTGTTTGTGACAAACTTATGAATAAATTAATATACTTATGCAATTATGAGTAAATTAACTAAACTAAATGCAAATTATATTAAATGCAAATTGATGTGTTTAATAAATGACAAACGTACTTGGATCTTGAATTTCCATGCAATAATATTTTTTAACTAGTTCTACACTTTAATGACTAGATTGAATTTTGATGAATCAATGTTTCTATTTCATTTAACAATCTGTTTCGAGTAACGTTAAACCTACTCTCATATATGACACTACTATATTTCTATGACGAATGTGAACATATAAGAATGCATTGATTTTTATGAACACTTAACGAGTCACATAGAGCATAGTGATATATTTTTATCCCAAATGGGACCTTATGACAATTTATATATGTCGAATTTATTTCTCTTTTTTCGAATGTATGAAATAGACCACCACACTCATACATCTACCTTACACAATAATTGTGGAGAAAAGAAAATCATATAAATCATTCAATATTCAAAAATATGTTTTTAATGTCAAACATATAAAATTAAAAATTAAAACTCACATTGCATATTTCATCGTTCTCTTAGCACAAAGAAAACTAGCCTGGCATGTTATGAAGAAGAAAAGAAAAGAAATATTGAAGAATCAATATCACCCAAATAATGCTTGAATTGAATTTTCGAGTTTTGGAATCAATCTTCGTATTCTTGCCTCCTTTACCCCAAAATTTCTTAGAATATGTTATAATGTGTGGTAATCACTTATGGACGACCCTGTGTCGTTAAAAGACGTCCCAAGATTTTTTTTCATAAGAGTTGGAATCAAATTAGGAAATTACAAATTTTTCCCCGATTTAGCCGGGCGGGCACCCAGTGGAAAATGACGCGGCCGCCCATGCATAGAAAATGACTCCTGTTATTGATCATTCTTTCTTTTCCAAATGCTTAGAAACGAGTCCCAAATTAAAATAAGATAAAATTAACCTAAGTTAAGTAAAATCCAATAATAAAACGACACAAAAGTTTAGTAATATGGCCCTAAATAAGTGCAAAAAATGCACTCACACAATCTTAAAATTAAACCATTTTGCCAGAAAAACAATTGACACTTTTGTTGACATCATCTCACGTTGTGGTGGGACCCATATGAATTAAAAAGGAAAAAAAATCCCCCTCCCCCTATTGTGAGGGGACTGTTGGGGAGGGTTTCACCATCTTAAGAGGAGTGGTATAAATTGGTCAATATTTTTATATTTATTCAACGTGGGATTTATCTCTTAATATTATTAAGACGTGACGTTCTATCTTAAAAGGTTACCCTTATTAAATGAAGTAGTCCAAACACTTATAAATTGATCTATGTTTTTATCTTTATTCAACGTGGTATTTTATCCCTTAACATGTCATCGCAAGATGGTGACTTGTTTGAACAAATTAATCTTGAAATCCGCATGCTCATTTTTTTTAGTCTTAATGGGATCGAATCGCTCATTTGAGTTCAATGAACTCTGATACAATGTTAAGACTTGAGTTTCCATGTGCCATCGCAAGATGGTGACTTGTTTGAACAAATTAATTTTGAAATTCGCATGCTCATTTTTTTTAGTCTTAATGGATCGAATCGCTCATTTGAGTTCAATGAACTCTGATACAATGTTAAGACTTGAGTTTCCACCTTAAAAGGGTCAACCTTATTAAGAGGTGTAATTTAATCCCTTATAAGTTGGTCTATATTTTTATCTTTATTCGACGTAAGATTTTATTTAGGATCTCTTACTATGTAGTTTTAACAACTGTGGCCAATTATTTTAAGTTTTAATATGACCATTGCGGCATACCTAATAACTTTTTAAATGTCTACATTAGACCCAATGCCCCATGTGCAATACCACTGTTGTAATTCATATCATCTTTTGATGCACTTGTATGAATTTACGCAAGTGTTAATTTGAAACTGTAGCAACTATTTGGTGGTTCGGGTGATGGGGTGGATGATCATGAAGTCATGATGGTGTCAAAGAAGGTGGCAGGAAGTGAATTGGACTGTCAATATTTTGTATATCACTGGAAGAATAAGTTTATTTAGCTGTTGATTACTTTCGTAAAGATCATGATAGAACCAATACATGGTATGTAACGATCATGATTTCCTGATTTTGATGTTTGATATATTTCAAAAACGATGGAGTATTGTCACGAATAACGTAATGCTATTCATACATTATCAATATGTATATCAATATAGTCCAAATCATCAATATGTATATCAATCTGTACAAGTAACGTTACTTATCACGAATATGTTAAGCTATTGATTTTTCTCTCTTTATTTCATTATTTCGTATGCCTTTTCTTTTCAAAATTTGGCTGGGTAATTGTTCATAAATGATATTGTCAACTAGTATTACCTGTAGAAAGATTGCATTTATGCAATTAATTGTTGCTTTGGCCTTGTTTGTGTTTGCATTGATATGTGATTGATACTATGAGGCTTGATGCTTGTATTTTGAGTCTTTGACTATAGTATAATGGAACCTCTCACTTGATTGTTGGAATAGAATGGGAAGAGGAGAACAGGTTTAGGGACGGATCATTATAAATGCACAATGTCCATTAATAGCGCATTATGTAATTGCAGGGTATTTCCTACTCAGGCGCCCGATCTGTCGTTTATGCACATCTATGGTCGACGTGTACAGGTCCCTGGAGCAATTATAATTGATGGTGTGTATCCATTGCTTGATGTTCTTGTGCTACTTTCACAAAATTGCCTTTCGTATTTACACAGCATACTTTTTCTGTCAGGAGAGGCTTTTTGCCTCTGTATTTAATATTGGCTGTTGTTTTTATCACACAAAATATGATGTGAATTTCTTCAGCTGCTATCCCAACCAAAACAAGAGAATATTATAATCTTTTCTTCAAGTTTATCACTTATTCAGTTATTCCATCTTTTTTATTTTGTTTATCTGCCCTTCAACCATATGAAAATGAGAACGGTACAAGAAGGGCAATGGAATTTCTCCTATTTCCTTCAAACTGGCAGAAGCAGGTTTTGCCCTTATTTTTCCTGCTGCTGCTTTCTGATCTTTTATGGTCTCTCTTTTTCCTTCCAGTCAAAAGATTGAAAATCCTTTAATCCATCTGGGATCTAACTTGCCATATTTGACCAATTTGTCTTCAATTTTTTTATTTTTTATTTTTTTTACATCATAGGTGGCTCTGGTTATTGCAAATATGGGTGGAGTAAGTATTCCTCTCCGTCTGGGCGTTCAGCAACATTTTTGGTGAGTTTCTGTTTGTTGTTAACAATGCTGTGGTTTCTGACCAAAACTGGTGTCTTCAATCTTTAATTCAATTTGTAGTTCTTTCAAAATGCAGGAATTTGGAAACATCGAGTCTCCAATGTCTTCTAGACTTAGGCATTTCTTTTCAACAATTTGCAGCAGGTTTATCTTTCTATAACTATCACCACCATCTTCTAATATTTCGTAGTTATTATAAAATTCGCAGTTATTGATCTAGTTTCTGAATGATGCAGCGTTTAGTTTCCTGCATCTTTATGTATATTCAACTGCAATCTAGATTTTCCTTTGAGAATTTCAAAAGCCTATTTCTAGTGTTTTGATAATTCATATTTGAATTACCTCCCTCAAGAATCTGCATAAGTTCGCACAGCTCCGTGATTTGCTAATATAGTGAGGTTCATCATGAAACGTAGAGCCTAATTAACTCGGATATTGTGTTTGTTATATTCCATTGGTACTTTAAGGTTTAACCTTCCTTCTCCGTTTCTTTGCGAACTACTTGAACTCTTGTGATATGTAGGATGCAGGTGAAAACATCCACGCAACCTATCATCGTGTCAGTACCACTTTGCCATTATGACGGTTAGCTTCAACTTCATATACTCTTGACTTTCATGCGTACCATCGTAATTTTCTCAAATGTTACTTTTTTAGATTCTTAACTTATTGTCCAATATATGATGCTTTCGGTATAATCAATTTTATTGAAATAAAATGTCTATGAAAATGATTTCCACTTATCGGCTCTTTATTTTGAGACTTTTGAAACATTAAATTTGTTTCACTTTTATGATCCTTTTGATTGTTTTCAATCATGTATAAGCCTGTGATTTGCATCCCAAAGATGGAAGCTATAGAACTGAACAATAATTATCCTTTTGACTGTTTTCAATCTTGTATAAGTCTGTGATTTGCATCCCAAAGATGGAAGTTATAGAACTAAGCAAGGATTTTGGTTAATTAATTTTTAGAACATGTAAGAAAGAAAATTTCCAATTCTCAACTGAACTTTTGTGCCTTTTACTTTTGGCCAAAAATCTGTTTGACAGTTTGGTTGATCAGTTATGAATTCTACATGTTGTGATATTTGTTCCTCTGTTATTACTTTGATTATGTTTCAGATACTGAGTCTGCAAAAAGTTCTAGGAGACAGCTAAAGGAATCCATTTACTCTGCATTATTTGATATGAATGTTCCAGCTGTTTGTGCCATCAATCAGGTAGTGTGTATATGTCACTTACTCAATAAGCTCTGGTGGAATCGTTGCAGTAGCCTTCCTGAAAGCTAAAAATTGAATTGCATCTTAACAAGGAATTACCAATCTTTTGAATTACAAATTTGTGGCCATGAAAATACCCATATTTGCTTGAACGCTATCATGAGCAACATTAATATGTCATGATCTGTGGCATATCTCCTCCTCGGAAACATCTCTCATTGAGCTGGTTCTTCTATTTGCCTATTTTTGTATAAATTTGTGTTGAATAAAGCTAAAAAAACTTAACGAATGCTGTGTGGTTAGCTTGATTGCTTGCAAAATCCAGAACCAGTGCTATTGGGAAATTTCAGCTGAGTTTACAAACTCAACGTTTCCGAAGTTTTATGAGCAAACTATTATTGCATATAAACGTTATTAGTGCTTAAGTTCAAATGACCTCAACCTCCTACAATTTAAAATAAATGTGAATTTGATCAATTGTCTTCGTAAATTGACAACATGATTTTTTTTTGCTGTGTTGTAATGAATTACCTCGTGGTTTCTTTTGAATTAGTGCAGGCAACTTTAGCTTTATTTGCGGCAAGACACACTTCAGGAATTGTCGTGAATATTGGTTTCCATCAAACTTCTATTGTTCCGAGTAAGTTCTTTCTTCTTGATGCTATACTTGTTTTTCAGAAGTATTTCATGTGCTTTAGTAGACTTAGGGCGTGTTCGGTCGTGCTTAAAATCAAATTAAAATTGAAAATATAACCGTTATTGGGTCTCACTCGTCTAATAAAAGTCAACAATAACAGCTAGTTTTTCAATTTTAATCTCTACCGAACACGCCCTTAAATTGTAATTATTTTCTCTTTAGATTAAGTTCATATCCAACAAGGATAATTGCAACGTAATCTGGTATTTCTACATAATTTTTTCTCTTCTCATCAGCAACTGAACAAGCATGGGGAGATATGTTTTGCCTGTTTCCATTTTTCATGTTTTTCTACTAATAGATTCACACCTTTCAAGTTCATGTTTTCCTAATTGAGCATCCAAGGATTAACAAAGACTCTTTAACTGTTTGGTTTTTTCTGTTTTGACAGTTTTACATGGTAAAATTATGCACAAGGTGGGTGTGGAAGTCATAGGAATCGGAGCTTTGAAAATTACGGGATTCCTCAAGGATAAGATGCAACAGAATAATGTTAATTTTCAATCACTCTATACCGTGCGCACCTTAAAAGAGGTAAATATCCATTTTCCTTTTTTGTAAACCACATTTACTATGCTCCTTTTTGTTGGCTATGTTCTCCCTGGGATTTGAGGAGAAGGGTAGGAAGAGAAGGGTTTGTGTGGTTATCTGACCTGATTAGGCTTGTGCATCTAAGCTGTAGAATCTTGGTTGGCTATAACCCCTTGTTGTCTCATCTCTCTGGTGAAGTCATGACTTGTTAAATCTTTCTTCCAAATGTATCTTCTGCTTGGAGGGGTGTCAGTGTGGGATAAATGATTCTCAAAGAGGGCTGTGTGATTTATTTTTATTATCATACTAATTCGTTGTAGACTCAGATACTCTTGGTTATGTTGACTCACAGAACCTATGCTATGTTGCTCTTGATTATGAAGCTGAACTTTCCGAAGATACACAAGCATCTTTTCGAGTTCCATCAGAAGGTTGGATCACACTTTCAAAGGAACGGTTTCAAACAGGAGAGATATTGTTCCAGCCTCGCATTGCAGGCATGTATGTACATGTCTCCTTATTCTGGAACTTCTAGGATTTCGTGAAGCACTTTCCTATAGTATTTGTTGGTCTAGATATATTTAGAAATAAATGGTAGTTTATCATTGACCACCTGAATAAGATGATGCCAAAATAAATTTAGGGTAATGATAATATCTATTCAGGAGACTTCATGTTAATAATTGGTAAAAAGTTTATCAACTTTGTGGATACCTGTTTATTGCTTTTAGCTCGTTTATATCATGGATAATTTGTATCTCCTGGTCTTTTTACAGACAGGCAATGGCTTTACAACAGGCAGTGGCACTTTGCATGGATCACTGCCAAGATGCTGAGTTAACAGGTGACAACAATTGGTACAAAACTGTGGTATTGGCTGGGGGCAGTGCATGTTTACCAGGATTATCAGGTCTGAGCCGCTATCTTCATCTCATTTTGTTTGTAATTTGTTGATGGAAGTCCATAAAGTCTGTTTTGCTAGATCAGTAAGAAGATTCTATAAGAATCTCAATTAATTATAAAAATGAACGATATTTTCAATTAGATGCATCTAATTTGTGCCTGGAAGTTGTTGACATCATTCATTGCTTTAACAGAAAGATTGGAGAAAGAACTCCGTGGATATCTCCCAGCATCTATGTCTAGTGGAATCAGAGTTATTCCACCTCCGTATGGCGTAGATTCTGCATGGTTTGGAGCAAAGCTTGTTAGCAATGTATGCTACTGCACACTATGCTGAGTACTTCATTTCAATCTTGATGCTCAATGTAGTGGTTGATAAATTAATACAGTGGTAGGCTTTAGGCTATTCTTTAGTTTAGCTTTGGTCTGAGTTCTAAACTAAAGTACCATGAAAATGTTTTGAACTTGTCCATCTACGAAATATTGTAAAAAGAAGAAGATTTCTCAAAAACTGGGAAACCTCATCAAATCAACTTGAATTGTAGTTGCTTGTGTAGTCTAACCATTTCATCATCTAATTTTCTTTTGTTTCTACAGTTGAGCACCTTTACCGGATCTTGGTGCATGACAAAAAAGCAATTTCGACATTGGTCCAGACGCAAGCAAATGTGGTGAAAGCTTTTCCCTCATCTGCCGTAGTAGACTAAGTTGGAAAAGCTGATGAAACAAAGGAGTTCTTTGATGCCAGTCATACATATTCTCTATTATTTTCAATATATTCGAAAACTTTATCATATAAACATGTAGTTCAATTCTTTTACTAGAGCTATTATGTCATGGATAAGTTGTGCAAATAAAGGCCTTTATAGATAAAACTTTTTGCTGTTATTGCAGATTAATAAAGGTTAATACATTAGTTTTTCTGCTCAGTTGTTAAGAATCTTGGAGTTATTGCAGATAAATTTAAATTCTCATACCATTAAAGTAAAAGAATCCAAGGGACACAAGAAAAGCTGCTACAAGAATCATCCCTCTGAATGGTTTACTCACTGTCCAACATCCCTTAGATTTCTCTGATTGTGATGCTGATGGTGGTAGTGCAGGGCATTCGAGCCCTTGCTTCCCTTCCTTGCATTCACTAGCAAATAAACCCGGTGGATACTTTCCCTCAAGGTTAATGTAGTTGAACATGATCGAGGCACACTCGTTTGTTAAATCGTTTATATCATCAGCAAACTGACAGGCACACTCTTTGAGAGCAGGACAACAGAGGCTGGGTAGGTAGCGTGGTCCCTTGCATTTGCTGGTGATGATAGTGTAGTTCTGGAACTCAAAGTTAACTGGGCAAGCTGTGAACCAAAGGGAAAATATTCAATGAACATGTCTTTCAAAACCCGACTTTCAGATGATGATGCAATCTTAAGAAACCTCTATGAAATTAGAACCTTGTTTCCACATGTATGCATGCACCAATTTGCATACCCACGTATGAGAGAGCTCAAATAGAATTAGTACATCACACTGAATTAAATAGCTGCACACACTATAGATTTAGGAAGTTTAAGGCTTCTATTAGAGTTTAGACACATAATTTCAGCATTTGATAATGTTCACGATAGAGTGTGCAAATAAATTATGAGGCAATTTATGTAGGCTCAAATAAAGTAACACTAGAGAGCAAATTGTCTTTCCAAGAAAGGATGCCATGACAAAAATATGGCCTGGAAGGTCAAGGTGACAATTAAAAATCCGAGTGTCGAGATGTGCAACTTGGCCAATACTCTCAAGTGTGGCTCTGCACAACAGCTTCTAGACTGCATTAAACAACCTTTACACAGTAAACAGTTTTTCTCGGTTAGAAAAATCAAGTAAGAGAATCAAACTGAAACTTTTTCAAATTCGATATTGTTGGTCTATCTGAAGGTTAAGTTTATGTATGTTGGCAAACTACAAAGGACGTGTCTTAGAATGTCGAACTGTCCCCTAGGAGAGGGTCTGCATTCCATTTTACACGAAAGATACTCTACAAAACTACAAGAAATATAAAATGAATGTGAAGAAACTATGCTGGGAGTTTTGCATCAAAATCTTGCACTCAAAAGAATTTTGAGAAGCACAGAAGAAAATATCACAATTAATATTTTCCAATTCGTTAAAACTCTTTAAGCACTTGAAAACTGTGTCACAAATGAACTCATCAAGGATATTGTGATTGAAAGCAAGCCATACATGAAAGTTTAACCCCGAAATTGACACGACTACAATTGTTGCAAAAGAATTAGTTTAATTGGATCGTCATGGAAAGCCCGTTTTGGATCAAACAACAACATGAAAACTAGTTCATATAATCGAATCCAAGTTCATTACTGGTAGTAAAACGTCTTGTTGGCAACAAGCACTAAGAAAACATAGTAAATTCACGGAAATTTCTTGAGAAAAATTAAAAATTATTATCACGGAGTTTGAAATTATACCACAAAACATAGAACCTCGAATTAAAAGTTCTATGGAAGACAAATTCACGATAAATTGGGATACAAAAGGGAAGAATTGATGAAAAACATACGCTTTTTAGCCTGAAGGAGGTTCCTTCCAGTTGAACCCGACGATCCAAAAATAGGATCTGCACCATTAACAACAAACCAAAAAAATTCGTTAAAAAGCTATAAACACACAGAGATATATAGATATAGATATAGATATTTATATAGAGCGAGAAACCTGAAAAGAAAGTAGAAGCAGAGAGGCCAGCGAAGAGGGATAGAAATACAGCCAGAATCAAACAAAACTTGAAATTACTCAAACCCATAATTTTTCTGATCTAATCAATCAATTTCTATCTCTAAAATTAAAATTCGTACACATAAGCAATTCAATCACTAATATCTAAAAATAAATAAATTTGCATAGACTCGCCGGAGCTCAATTCCTCTACATCCCCTGCAGATCTGTATTTTTCTACTTCAAGTATGTACCAATCCCACAAGAGTTCAACACAAATACACAATATGGTCCAATATAATAGAAATATGAGCTGGAAACAGATACAGATGGAGTGCAGATAGCAAGGCGCCAATTCTCCACGCGGGTGAAAAGTTTTTCTTGTCCGATTTTTGAAAAGTTACTTATAATTAATTTTATCAGCTTTATTTATGATAGTCGCACTTTTATTAAAGGGTTAGTTGCTGAACTTGCTGTTTTTTTAACCAGGGAAATTTCCATCCTTAATTGAGACAAAAATCACAGCCTGTATTACCTTACATAAATATTTTTTAATTATTACTTTTTTTGTTAAATA
>CAIGRL010153961.1:0-14825 GCA_903798325.1 Fraxinus xanthoxyloides
TTTTTTTTTTGGTATTGTATGTCGATGACATACTGCGGCCTACAATGATATAAAATTATTGCACGAAACCAACAGACTTTTGTTAAGGAATTTGAAATGAAAAATCTTGGTAACGCCTTTTTTGTATTAAGGATACACATGGATCGCTCTCAATGTATTTTTTTTTTCACAAAAGATTTATATTGATAAGGCTCTTAAAAGATTTGAGATGCAGATATATAAATTAGGTGATACCTCTATTGTTGAGGGGGATAAGTTTAGTCTCAATTAATGCCTAATGATAAATTTAAATAAAGAAAATTACAGAAAATTCCCCGTGCTTCAGCAGTTGAGAATTTAATATATACTTAGGTTTGCACACATCCGAATATAACATTTATTGTTGAAATGCAAGATAGATATTTAATCAACTATGGGATGGAAATTTGGAAAGCGGACATTAGGTTATTCGATATGTATAAAGAACTAAGGATTACATGATCACATTTAGGAAAATCGTACCAATTTGAGATCATTGGATATTCTGATTCTCATCATAGAATATGACTGCAAAATATGTCACTAGGCTGCATATATTGGATAGATTTGAAAGACCACTTTAGTTATTCTATGACAATAGCAGTATTGTATTCCAACATGAGCCTGATGTCAAAGTTTATAGACATTAAGTTCCTAATTGTTAAGGAAAGAATTTAGAGTGATTAGATTTCTATAAAGCATATTAAGATGAATTCCATAATCATGGATCAATTTACTAAATGGCTACCACCTAAGATCTTTCTATACTTATATGGGTGTTGCATCTTTTGATGATATGTCAATTTAGTGAGAGTTTGCATTCAAATGTTGTATGTTTTAGACACATATTTTTTATCCATGTATACTCGATTTATTTCAGAAATAAAGTATTCAATTCAGTTCTACTCTGATTAAAGTTTATGGTTGATCTCATTAAGGAATAAGGTAGGACAGTTGGAAATAGACATGTTTGGATCACATTACATGTAATTTCCATACTATACATCCACACTTGATCTGACATTTGATTGTGTTGATATACATGACCATTGATGGGTTTAGTTATGTTACTTGTAACGAAAATCAATTTGATCATATATTGATATAATCAATGGACGAGATTGTTCAAAAATGCTTTTGATTATGATAGCAAAAGTTTTGACGTCATAAGATTGTACACATTTATTAGGCAACATATGTGAGTCAAGTAGGAGATTGTTGGGTTTATTAATTTATCATGTTGGCCTACATATGTAATTAATTATGTATAAGATTATCTTAAAGTTGAGCTCAATTTAAGTGATCTAATAAAGAATTAAATTGTTAGGCTTAGGACATCTAAATAAATTGTGGCCAGATTATATGTTTAGAGACCAGATCCATTANATACATGACCATTGATGGGTTTAGTTATGTTACTTGTAACGAAAATCAATTTGATCATATATTTTTATAATCAATGGACTAGATTTTTCAAAAATGCTTTTGATTATGATAGCAAAAGTTTTGACGTCATAAGATTGTACACATTTATTAGGCAACATATGTGAGTCAAGTAGGAGATTGTTGGGTTTATTAATTTATCATGTTGGCCTACATATGTAATTAATTATGTATAAGATTATCTTAAAGTTGAGCTCAATTTAAGTGATCTAATAAAGAATTAAATTGTTAGGCTTAGGACATCTAAATAAATTGTGGCCAGATTATATGTTTAGAGACCAGATCCATTATGTTGTATTTGATGATGGGCTAAATACATGTGAAAATTATAAATAGAGTTATAGTCCACAATTCATATGCAACTCCTCATTCTTTGTGTTATCCCATCAACACAAGAATAGAAAAGAAAGCACATTGAAGAGGAATATCCACAATCAGGAAGAAAGATTGAAGCAATTAAATCGAAAAAAGGATAATCAAGATTATGGAGTAAGAAGCAAAATTATGATCAAGAAATCAAAAACCAAAAGAGCCAATAATCGAGGTTCAAGATCTGGAATCAAGATCTAGTAATAAGAAATTATTCCAAAAAAAATAAGATATGTTCAACATTATTAATTTTCTTAATGATTTAACATGAATGATCTTAGTAATAAAATAATTAGATTTTCAAATTTCAAAGTTTAAAGTTTCATAAAGTTTAACACTATCTGCAATAACTCAAAGACCTAGTGATCTTGTTTTTATGATTTGTTCATGAGTGCATGATATTCATATATTAGAATTAACACATTTCGTATTCCATGCTTGAGCTTTACTTATCTGGTTTAAACTGCCTAGAGCAGAGAAGTTCTAATTTGGTACAAAACTCATATACAGGTCTGGCTTGATCAGGCAAATATTGGACTTAAAAGTCCATGGTAGTATTGCTGGCTATTATATATTCAGTTCATCTCAACAAAAATTAAATTGTTCATACATAGTAAGTCTATAAAATAATTATTTGGTATAAATATTATGTACTGTTATTTGTGCTTCTTGTCATCTATCTAAAGACTTGAGTGGCAAATGACAAGCAATTACTTATTTAATGCGTATGTTAGCATCCCACGCCCCCATTCAAATACAATCATTATGAACTTATCAACTCACTTAGACATGTTGCTAAGTGTTGTTTGTTTGGGTCATTTTGCATTTTTTCAGTTTTTAAGGGCCAAAGTGAAAATACTCAAAATATGCTTTTTGCTCGAAAAGTGAGAAAGTTGTATGCAACTAGTGGAAATCGACATGTGTTTCATTCGAAACTTTTAAGAATTTTTGAACGACGAAAATACAATTAAAAAAAAAAACTTGTATTATATGTTTAAGAGTCAACTAACATAAGAATTGTATTTTTATTTATTTATAATTTAAATCGATTATACATAAGTCCCAAGTATAGAATAGAAAAAGAAAAGGATGAAGACGTTTTGGATCCTTGAAGCTCAAGTCAGACCTCTGCATGCGTCTAGTTCAAAATTTTTTTAAATTTAAAGACTCGTAAAAAGTCATAACTTGTGAATCAATTTAAATCTCAGAGTAAAATCAAGAGAAGTGTAAATTATTCAAATATAATTCGGAAATATCAAAATTTTCTTAAAACATTAGCCAAACGTGTTGTTATTAGTCGTGCAATTTTCTTGATGATAACGTTTCCTTTCTAATACCGTAACAGGGGAACTGAAAGCGATAGGAATCGTGAAGAATCCGAATCAATCTCTCTCTCTCTCTCTCTCTCTCTATCCCCACTTTTTGGGTGGAGAAAGTGGGAGGATAGGGATTGCCGACGCACCAAGATGTGCGTGCGTGAAAAGGAGAATATGTGTGTGTATGTACTATGGAATATGTAAATCATAAAAATGGTGACAACACTCAACTTCAAATCTCAAGGAAAAGCAAAGCCCAAAGGGGACCAAAACTGAAAGTTAATATAATAATCATAACGTTAAACACTGAGAATCATGATATACAAGTCAAGAAAAGAATGATGAACAACAAGAAGAAATCCCAGTCCGTTTCTTGTACGTTTTCCTTCTCATATTCTGTTCATTCTTTAAACTTCATTTCATATTGATTATGATACGTGTTTAAAAAATTATATTGTGGTATTATTCTGTTTGGTCAGAAAAAGCGCATTTTTTTACATTATAAACCTCTTCAATGTGCGAAACATTTCCCATTTGCTGCTGCCTGTTAATATCTTCAGGTACTGTTTTCTGATTGTACCCAAGATGGTTTTTTTTCTTTTTGGGTAGTTTCTTTTGATGTTCTTGGAGTTGCTTTCTTTTTTCAGTTGTATCTGATTTTAATATGAAGACTTGAATTCTATTTTTGTTTTTCTTTATTTTCTCATTGGGAAATTCTATATCTCCACCTTTATTTTACTGCAGATGCTAGGTAGCTCCATTTTGTAAAGTTGTCTTATTTATTACCAAAATTTCACTTTTCTTGGAAGAGCTCCACCTTCAGTTACTTTCAGATTCCATTTTGTTCTAACGCTCATGTTTGTCGCTTTTTTTCTGATTATCACCCTGTGGAAAATCTGATTTCAGGTGAATTAGTTGGATTTGCTATTCGCTCGTAATTGCACAAAAGATTGGCGAGCTGTGTATGTTCTTCATCTTAACTGTAAGACTAAAAAGTTTCCAAAAGAAATTGTTTATCTAGTTTCGAGGATGTGTGATCATTTTATGATATTGGAGGATAGATTGCACACTGATTCCACTCTCGAAGCTGCTATCCAGAGTAAAAACCGGTTGCAGCATGCATCACCATTGATTTCTCAAGATATGAACAGTAACTTTTCTTCCCATAGGATGGATATTGACACAGAATCATCTCCGAGGAAAATAGTAGAATGCAAAATTTGCAAAGATGAGGATGAAGCCTCGACCATGGAGGTACCTTGTTCCTGTCGTGGGAGCTTGAAGGTTAGTCTTCTGATACTGAGTAATATAACATGTTATCAATACTTAATGAAAGTTAGTGCATGTACTCTGTGTTCAAATTGTTGATTACTCCATTTTAATCTTCTAAAAATTCATAGTCTTGGTTGATTTCAGTTGTAGTTGGTAGTTCAAAGTTTTCTTAGAAAGAGTTGTGTGGTTTTGCTGGCATTACATTTTGAAACTAATGATTGGATACGTAATATTCTCGTAAATATGTGATTTAAATCTCTGTTTATCTATATTGTTGGACTTGACAAAACTTTATGACAACATACCACCTTACTAGTAATGAATGTCCAATGCTTTCAATGTAAACAATTTAGTCTGCAATAAAAAAAAATTCTAAAGCTGAGTTCGCTCTTTTACCAATTTTCTGGGACATGTAATTTACTGACTTTTTAATGTTCCTTTCTACCTCTTATTTTATTTTTATTTTTTAGAATTGATGGTTCTCCAAGTGATTTCACTTGGTTTAAGGGTAACACTCTGTTTCTTTTATACATGCAGTATGCTCACCGGGATTGTGTGCAAAAGTGGTGCAATGAAAAGGGTGATACCATTTGCGAGATTTGCCATCAGGTATGTTTTTAGTATTATGGCTGCATTTGATGAAACAAAATTGAGACCTCTTAAACAATAGGATTTTCTATTGGCCTCCAGCTTTTAGTATTGGAAAGCTCATTTCAATCTACTTTTCTCTACTGAAGAAAATTGTGTTTATCCTTGTTTTTCATTGCATGTGAGGTTGCAGCAATTCAAGCCTGGTTATAAAGCTCAACCTCCTCTGTTTCATTGCGGTGGTATTCCGATGAATTTTAGGTATTTCTTTTGCTATTTTACTTGCATATATGGATATTGAAACTTTTCTGATTTGCAGCTATACCTATATCAAATTTGTTTGTTCTTTTTGTTGAATTTGTATAGTATCTGTGTTTTAACTGTTGATTAGTATTCACAAGTCCAATGCGGTAATATCTCAGGGGAAATTGGGAGATATCCCGAATTGACTTGCATAATCCTCAATTCATAACAATGGTCCCTGCTGGTGGCAATTTTCTGGATCCAAACTCCGTTGGGTATCACGTTCCAAATACAAGAAGCATGACATGTTGCCGCATGGTTGTCATGATTGTACACTCTCTCTCTCTCTCTCTCTCCATGGCTGCTTCTTTTTCCCACTTAATATTAATGTGTGAGAGGCAGAGACGTTTGATATGTCGTTTCTGATATGATTTTCAATAAAAATCACATGTATGCCTTAAGTTACTTTCTGATGCGTAAATTTGACCTTTTTTCCATGCTAGCTAGTGAATCAATAGTATTTATTGATTAAGATAATCTCATTGCTTGTCTTTCTCTAGTTCGTGGTTCTTCTGGTATTACGACATACTCTTCCATTCATCATTTATGGAAGTGACGAATATTCAGTTTCGCTCTTCATGGTGAGATTCCTAACCAATGAATACTCTTCCATTTGCTTATCCTTTGTTTTAACAGAGTGCATTGAGAATGGAAGTGTCTAAGATCATACCCATTTCCCCTTGCAGATACTTATCTTGCGAACGATTGGAATCCTTTTGCCAATCTATATTATGGTCAAAGCATTAACTTGCGTTCTAAATAGGCACAACCACCAGGTAGTTCAATTATTAAATATTTCTTAAATGAGTGTAATTATGCTTATTAGTGACCTTTATTTCTATAAACATTGTAAACTATCCTTTTGATTTGCAATTGATCCTTTCCCTTTTGCTGAAGTTTTTAGTATCATATTTTGATTAGACCAAAACTAAACACGAGTTTGTGATCGATAAATAATATGCGGCTTGTGATACATTCAGGAAGGGGGTAGACCAAAACTAAACACGAGTTTGTGACCAATAAATAATGGAAGGGGGTAGACCAAAACTAAACACGAGTTTGTTGAGGACTGTCGGTTGAAAAAAGTACAGTGTCTTTGCTAATTCATATAATCATATTTGATCAAGTAAGAAGATTGGTTTAGCTTGTGATACATTCAGGATCGAATTTCAAGAAAAACGTCATAGTTATAGCCAAAGTACACAAAATAAGAAAATTAATTGTTTCATATAACAGTTTCTGGTATATGCCTCCCTAGAGTGACTCGCAAACCTCAGTTTTTACTTGTATTGCAGTCATTTACACCATTATCCAATCAAGAGGACACTAAATTCTTGCGATCGTTCTCTTTGACGTGGGTTATGTTTTGTTCATCGATTAGAACTGGTTCAGATTTAAAGGAAACACATCCCGTCATTGCTAAAATTGTTGCGCGGATTCTTTCGTATGCTAGCAGGCTTCCATTTATATTCATTTTTTCTCCATTTTAAGCGTACAGTAGAAATGATTCATTTTTTCAATTGATCTTCCAATTTTCTCTGTGCTAGGACTCCCATATTCTCCCCATTCCTACTTCAGACGAGGAAAACGAGATACCAAGACAATTGCCCGAGTCACTTCACATTCACATTCCAAATATTTGATGCTTCCAAGCCGTTTGGTGATGCAACTTTATTCCATGACCGGAAGATCCAGTATCTGATTCCTTGCTGCAGTGCCATCATCCTGGATCCTGTTATCAAGCTGTTGCTGCATACCGGTAAAGAGAAAAATACGTTACAGCCTGATAGAGAGCCTGATTGGGTATCTTATTTGTAAATATCGACTGCGTCAGAGCAAATGAAGAAACGAACTAGCTTTAGGTTGAACAAAAACTATTTGATTAGTCTTTGAAAGTTTTAAATTACCGAATATTTAGACCCAACGTGCGAAATTATAATTTTACAATTAAAAGCAACAAATCACTTTCTAATTGTTTCTATATGGTTAGATCAAACGAGTCAATTTTATCCAATGTTGAATTGCTATAATAATAATTAAAACAATAAATAACACAAGATTTTATGACGGAGAAAACCCTTAATTGGGTAAAAATTCCGAGACCACCCCAATAACTTTCACATTAAAAACTCACAGTATGATCAAACCTAGAAAATCCACTAGATTCGTTGATTTAATTCTTGTAATCTCCAAGACCCGTTGGAACTTGCTTCACTCACGCCTGCTTTCGATCTTCTGGAATTGTCTATTTTTCGTGGATCACCAAGAACACCTTATTCTTGTACTATTTCTGTGTTTGCAGTCCAACCTTTTTCAATCTTCAACAACCTCTAAAAACTATTGAGAAAGTTCATTTCCGACGATATCTAGGAATTTGATGTTTTTGATTATTTGACTTTTATGTTTTTCCCAATTTGCGGTTGATTGATCTCAAGAATCAAAAGCCTAATATCATTATTTGAATATGTTCTTGGACCTTGGAATAATGATATACGGATGTATAATGATGATCAACCACACACAAAAACGTACTAGGCACTGGGTATTTATAATATGAGGTATTTAGGTAGTATAATTTAGATAGAACTCTTGAAAAACGCAAACTAGAATTTATTGAAAAACTCTGTCGCTTGAGCGTCGGGCTAGTGACAGGCAAGTGAAAGGCGTTTCACTTGAGTGAGAGTCGGACGACATTCTAGCTTAAATCTGGCGACTCCTCCTTTCATACTCGAACCAAAAGACTCATACTTCATCTATACAACCCTCTAAAAGACTCTTAGACTTTTACAACTCTTTTTTAACAATCCTATTCTTTTATAATAATCATTTTGTTTAAAGAATTGTCAATACAACATAAATTTTAGAAATCTTCATCTTTGATATTCTGTGACAAAATTATGCAATACAAGTCAATGATGTAAAAACAAACTAATCTACCCAAACTCAAATTGAATGTTTGTCTCTTGCATTTTTCGAATACTTTTTCCTGAAATCAACAACTCAAATACTAAATGTAAAAGCATGTGATATATGAAATATAATAATTGAGACATACTATCATAAATATGTTAGCTAGATTGAAAAGCAATACTAATGTTAATCAAAACACCAACTAAAACATTAATATTACAAAAAATCAAAACTCAAAAAAGCTAAACATTTAAAAAAAATCCAAGTACTACCATTTCCCCCTTATGGCAAACTCTCCAAAACTAAAATTAAAAGTTTGTTTGGTGCACATTTTAGGAATAAGAATGCATTTTTACTGTTGATGTGATGAGGAATATGTGGTTGAAAATGAAGGAAAAGTTATTGATGTGATGAAAAATATTATTTTATTGAAAAATGTGTGGTTTAAAATGAGTAGAAGAATGAGAATGAAAAAATTAATGTAGGCCAAACGGGAGCTAATTTGAGGTCAGTAATTCGACATGATTATTAAGAGCTTGTTTGGTACACATTTTGAGGGTAAGAATTTATTTTTACAGTTGATGTGATGAGGAATATGTGGTTGAAAATGAAGGAAAAGTTATTGATGTGATGAAAAATATTATTTTATTCAAGAATGTAGTTGAAAATGAATAGAAAAATGAGAATGAGAAAAATAATGTGGCTCAAACACGGACTAAAATGCAACATGTCAGACTAAAATTAAATTATTAAATTAAAACGTGTCACTCTCCTCCTCTTTGTCACAGCTGACGAAGGAAACTATAACAACAATATATAATAATTAAAAAATGCAAATGATAGCATGCACAAGCATAATAAACGATCAGCAAACTTTTCCTCATACTCAGATCAAGCCTAAATGGAGTAAATTGTATAAATGACTCGTATGTGTTAAGTACCACTGGTTCCTTGTTAGCAAGACTTCAAATCTTAAATTTGTGAGAAATGTAATGTTAAACACCACTATTAAATAAGTTTATTCCACTACAAATGAAAATCAAACCAATAATGTATATTAGGATCAATAAATAAAGCTCATTTTTTATGTATATTATTCTTTTTTCCCCTTACTTTGAGTATATATAAATTTTCACACAATTTATATATCTCTTTTTAAACTCATCAATTTTTTTTATTTCTTTCACATCTTATATGCAGACTATTCTTCATTAATAGATTAAGATGACCCATGTAATGAGTTTTTGGCTGATGATGTTCCAAGTTACTTCATCACAGGGTATCGGATTATGAGAAACTCTTTGAACTTAATTGCTCAAGTCAAAGCGTCTTTGTAGAAGAGTATAAGATGAATTTTTTTCCTCTTATTTGAAGGGATATATTAAAGTTTAGGTCTACTAAATTAAAGTCAACCCATGTTCAATGTCACATTCCTAACAAATGATAGTCATCCTAAATCCCACACACGCTGTCAAGATTCACACACGAGATCATAGTGTGTGTAGTACATATGGTACATGAAAAAATATATACTAAGCACTCCATGTAAACCTAAACAAAATAATGAAAATATACTACATCACATCAATTAAACTCATACTTGGTCACAACACACATATTCAAGTAAATCATATATCATGATACAGTAAAAAAATCCCTATTTTCTTTAATATTTCTTTTAAAAAAAATCAAACTTTCTAAAAAGTAAAAATAACCCCAAAAATGAGATGCATGCAATAATGTATGAATCACAATTAAAAAGCATATGCATGCATCAAAAACACATGATCAGTTAGATATACGAATGCTCTTGCCTTTAAGAGCCTAGTGATCAATTTCAAAATTTCAAATCACTCTTTTTCACCCCAAACATATCTAGTGGAAGACTTATTCCAATTCAATTGTGTCATTAACTCCGTCAAATGACTCAATTGTTTAGTGAGGAAATCAATTTGGCCATCAAAATCCTCATTTCTAACTCAGTGAAATTCTTATTTCTATTTAGGAATTTATGACACCTACGCCTTATATATCCTAACTCACCACAATTGAAGCATGTAGGAATAAATTTAGGAAGAATCATATATTTCAAATTTTGAACATTAGGTGGAGAAAACCTATGTTGTATCGATAATTTCAGTCATCGGACACCTACATTCTTGATCATGTTCCTATTCAATAACTTGCGACACTTAGGTCTTATGTGTTCTATCTTACCACAATGGTGACACGTGGGGATGAACCTATGAGTAGCTCTAAGTTTCAAGTTTTGAACCTTAGGCTTTGAGGTGGGTACAAACTTATTGTTATAAGATGAAGTAGTATGAGAATTTGTTTCATTATCGTCAAAATCTCTTCTATTCCTAGCTAGTTTGTTCAGACCTATCATATTATTAATTTTCTTACACCTACTAGAAAATTTTTGAAGTAGGGCATTTGATTTTTCAATATTACTCGTAAGAGATTTAATCATAACATCTAAAAACTCATTCTCAACTCTTAATTCATTCAGACATCTAGTCAATTCCTCAAGTTTGGCTATAAGACTCTCATTTTTTAATTCAAGCGTATTAACCATTTTAAACACGGCTTTATTCAATTTCTTAATCTTAAGACTAACTTCAAATAATTGTTCATAAGCCTCCCGAACTTCTATATCTCACTCAGACCCCGAAACAGAAATTGATTGATTCATCTAGACAAAATTTTGGGTCAAAGATCGCTATCAAGCTTTGATACCATTTGAAAGTTTTAAATTACCAAATATCTAGGCCTAACATGAGAAATTATATAATTAAAAACAATAAGTCACTTTTTAATTATTTTTAGATGGTTAGATCAAACAAATCAACTTTATCCTATGCTGAATTGCCACAATAATAATAAAATAATAAATAACACAAGATTTGATGACGGGTAAAACTCTTAATTGGATAAAAACTTTTGGATCAAGTCAGTAACTTCCATTATTGACAATAAGAACTTATAGTACGATCTAACCTAAAAAAATTAGTAGAATTGCTGATCTAATTCCTGCAATCTCCAAAAACCGCTGGAACGTGCTTCACTCACACCTACTCTCGATCTTCTGGAATTGTCTACCTCCTGTGAATCACCAAGAACACCTTATTCTTGTACTCTTTCTGTGCTTGTAGTCCAATCTCTCTCAATCTTCAGCATCATCTAAAAACTATTGAGAAAGTACATTTCTAATGATATCTATGAAGTGAGTATTTTGGATTATTTGACTTTATGTTTTTCTCAACTTGCCGATGATTGATCTTAAGAATCAAAGGTTTAATCTCAATATTTGAATATGTTCTTGGATCTTGGAATAATAATATATGGATATATAATCCATCTATATAACCATCTAAAAGATTCATTGACTTTTACAACAATTCTATTCTTTTATATTAATCTTTTTTCTAAAGAATTGTCAATACAACATGAATCATAACAGCCTTGAATAAGGAAATTGTAGTTGGTATTTGGTTGCATCAACAAGTATTAATTTTTAGTTCCCAGCATTTTTAGGTTCAATATCGTATTATTTTTTTATTTTTTCAATTTTTCCGCTGCATCAGTATTGGTCCAATTGACATCTATTTTTAGGTAGCATGAGTGAATACTCTCAATCTAGATAGAATTGTCCTCATAAGCTTGTAAGTTGTGTGTTTGGGGTCTTGGGCGACTTTTACATCTTGTAGGTGATGTTCTTGTATCTTGCGAGTATTAAGGCATGTTTAGTGGGACTTTCGTTTCTTGTAAAAAAACTTTTTGATGAAGTTTCTTCTAAAAAAGCTGCCTTAGACTAGTTTCTTCTAAAAACTCTTTTAGTCAGATAAAATGCTTACATGTGCATATTTTTGTGATAAATATTGACTTCAAAAGCTTTGCCAAACGTGCATATTTTTTACTACAAACGGGTTCAAAAACAGCTTTTGACTTCAAACGGGTTCACCAAACATGTGCATATTTTTGTGATAAATATTGAAATTTGCTTTTGGATCCTTGTCAATTTAAGAATCACAGAAAATCTATGAAAAACTTTGTCATTGATTTCCCTTGATTTTAAAAAATGAAACACAAAATTTGTCCTACACTAAATATAAAATAAATCGTTCTGTTATCTAATTCTAACGAAGAACATCCTTATCCTACTTGTGACTATTTGGCGTTTGTGTTGGCCGGTTCAAACTCTTCCTTATTCAACAAAAGTTGTTTCATAATTAATATTTTTAATTTCTCCCCATAGACTATTGACCCTTAGTTTTGTTTGTTCCGTTTGAATCTGTCTCTTTGAGATGATCATTTGAAAGATCTATGAATTGCCCATAAGTCAATTCTATGAAAAATAGAATTATTATTTAGGGCGCTGGGCCTGTATACAGGGGCGCCCCCACCTATCACGAGGCGCCAACTCGGAGCCCCAGTATATAGGCCCCTTGTATAGGCCCCTCTACAAGGGGCCTTTTCCTATTATTTAACCCCTGTTTAGTGGCCATTATTTCTGAAAAATGGTATTTTGAATAATGATGTTTATGAGAATGTGTGAATAAAAAGTAGAAAAAAAATTAGATTTACGTACAAAATATTTTATTGTGAGAATATGCGGTTAAAAAATGAAAAAAATTTGAGAAAAAAAATAGTTGTCAAATAGGGGCTTAATTTCTCTTTGCTTGTGTTTTTATTCAAAATAAATGGAGAATAAAAGAATGAAAAATCAACCCTTGGCTATTTTTTTAAAAAATAAATATTTTTTGGATAGTGAATTTTTTGAAATTGTGTGATTAAAAAGTGTGAAAAATATTTAAATTTATGTGTATAATATTTTATTATGTGAATCGTTGATTGAAAGTGAATATATAGAAAAAAAAAAGTCTTGAAAGAATGAAACAAACAAGCGTTAAAGAGGATCCAAAATCAAACTCAAGCCACATCATGAATCCAAAATTCAAGAGATTAAACATATTCTTTAAAATTCATTTTTCACATGCTCATTTTCAAGTAAGCACACTTGCAATTAAATAATTTTTCATGTAGATCCATATCATTCTCTCTACTTTTTAACCATAAATTCTCCCAAAGTATAATTTTCACAAAAATATAGTTTGAAATATATATATCAAATAGGCTCTAATTTAGAATAACAAGTTCATTCCTAGAGCAAGGTGATCAACGTTCTCTCTTTTTTTCTTCCTTGAACGATTTTCTCTATTTCACTTGCCCTATGATGTTTCAATTTCGACATTTTTACATCATTGTTGTTAACATTCATTTGCTTATAGAGATAAAAAATAAATAAATAAATAACTCACTCTACCACATCTCGAATGAGGTTGAGCATCTCTAAGTATCTCTACCATGTATAGTAAACAAGGCGGGGAGATGAATGATGTTTCTCGTCCTGAATTTTTCGAACCCACCTTGAATTATTTTACTATTGGGGTTCTCAATGTAAATCACATTTAAAAATTAATTATAATATTAAATTTTAATTAATTGCCTAAATTTGACGATAATTAGAGATTTATTTAATCCTCGCTACCATCCCATACCGGCCCCACTTCCTAGAAGAATTTGATAGGATGAGGATGGTAATGGCCACCTCATCCCACCCGATTTTTATCCCTATTTACTTGGTACTTTCGTATTTCATTCATATGTTTTAGAAAATCCTCATCCGATGCATCTTTAAACTTTAGTACAATGGTTTTAACCATATTTGTCAGACTCGACCCGGACACTGACCCAGACAATACAGCGGGTCATAGATTAGTGGTTCAACCGGCGGGTCATTGCGTACAAATCTATAAAAAAATATAAAGTATAAATTTATTTAGGGGCAAATTTTAAATTTTAAATTTATTTTTCATTAATTATTTAGATCTATAAAATAAAGTAAAATGTTAGGCCAAAGTTTTAAAAAAAAAAAAATTATAAAAGTTATAAATGATTCATTAGTTAAATATAAGTTATCGTACACAGGTAATACAAAAGTAATTTGTCTCAAGCGGGGAGGAACCCTTTTTTTTCTCAGAGATCCAAGATTCAATTCCTTTGGACCCAAAAACTTTGTAAAAGGATTTCAAAATCCAATCAAACCGGTCAACCGGACCGGGTAAATCGCCGATTAACTCGATCAAAGTCCAATTTTTACCGAGTCAAATGCATTTCTATCAATTTAATCTGCCCGGCCTGGTCAAAGGTCCAGGCCGCCGATTTTCCGAGTCGACCGATCGGGTCGGACCGATTTTTATAAGTATTTTAACAAATTTTAAGAAAAGATGTATATGACATATTAATTTTATGTCCAATCTTATTCAAACAATTTATTTCATTTCATTGATAAAGTATTTTGTCATACTCGATACCAAACCCCCATTTGATTGACGAGAGAGAAGATGAACGCGTGAAGCAAACTAAAATGACTACTTCAATCATATGATTGATTCTTGCTGTCACAAATAAAATTAATCAAAAATAATTATTTTATCAAATCCCTTTAGCTCTAAAGGGTCTTTAAGTTTGGGCACTCATACTTGCTTTTTCCATATGCGCAAGGTTGGAGACAATATCAAACTTAGGCTCCGTTTGATTGAC
>CAIGRL010153971.1:0-14150 GCA_903798325.1 Fraxinus xanthoxyloides
AAACACAAGAGTTTATAAAAGGAGAGAACTTTTGAGAATTAAAGAATTGGGAAAAGAAAGCGTTATATCCCAATTGGCTCGCACAAACGAGGGAAAAAGTAGAGACAGGAAGGTATTTGAGCCCAACTGTATATAGCATGCTATCAAATGCAAGGGAAATGCCGACAACAATGTATAATGATATTATAACTAATGTGCTTTCGTTGTCTGAAGTAGGTCTTTTAGTTTCTGTAATCCAGAGGAAGGGAAGAAGAATTGGAAATCCTGCAAGCTGCACAAGACTTCCTATCCATTTGCTTTTTCCACCTTTGTCACAATAGAGTTGTCCAAGGAGTGTCGCCGCTGCTTGGCTGGTGAGAACCAGGACTGTATATATAGCCATCTGGAGCCATTTTCTGTATTGTTTATGCCCAATTGCTGTGGAGTGAGGATTGGCACTTTCATTTTCAGGCGACTTTGTTTCTGTAACTTCCTGAGCAGCTGGTAAGTTGCACAAATGATAAAGTTTACAATTAGAAGCAAAATTGCAGAAAAAGCCAGCTTCAAACCAAGATTGGCTCAGCACGGCCCTCTTTTTTTTTTTGGCAGGCCAGGATTATCTGGATCCGACACTGCAAACAGGCACGGGCTCAAAGACTAATTGTAAAATCCCCCCCCCCCCCTTTTTTTTTTTTTAAACAAACATAGGCAGTCGCCCAAAACAGGTCAACTATAGATGCATTTTGGTCTATGGGCCTTGCCATGCTTGCAACACACTCGAGCTTGAATGGCAAGATACGTTTTGACATCTCTAATTCGAACATAGTATCCAGGTCCACACTCCTACCCCTTCTTCGGTCTCCTGGAATGTGCACAGGCAGGCACACGAAGGAAAAAAAAAGGAGATTCATTTATAACGTAGTTGACAGATGCCATTACTTTCTTCTCCAGGTCAAGATTTACTAACCACTAAATTCACACATCTTGTGTTCATGCATAATTGTAATAATGTAATTAGAACTGAATAAACTGCAGGCAAAAAAAAAAAAAAAACCTTGGAGTTCTCTACTATTGAGTAATGTTATTTATCACCACTGGTGTCAATTCACAGTTTATGTGACTATTGCATAGCATTAGATGACATATTCACTTAAATGTGATGTGTTACATTATTCATTTAATTGAACCTATCAAATTGTGACCACATAGATTGGTGCTAAATAACATTATTCCTCTTCTATTCGATGGGATGTTTTATACTAGTTCATGTCTCTGCCTATGAAGATTTCATGAGATTGAGAAGTAGGCACCTCGAAAACAGATTTTTAGGAATAAACAAAATTTAAAGTTGACGAAAAGCAAATAGATTCTGGAAAAATGCTCTGCTGCAGCTGGGGGGAAGGTGGAGGATGAACGCATATGCAGTATAGGGTAATGAAATGAAGAATTTAATTACAAAAAAATAAAAATAAAATTAGTCGCAAATATTACTATCTAGTATAGTTAATGATAAAAGGACATGTTTAAAACGTGAACATACTCGGGACGTCCATTTCCTTTTCTTGAATTTCGCCCATGAATATGTAAAGTTTGTCTGAGAATTTACTTAAAAGATACAGACATCCGATCAGTTTGAGAAAGTAGCTTGTAAGTAGATAGATTTCTTGATGTCTAAATTATTGGCATAAATGAATTATTTGTATCATATGGCTGTAATTGTTTTCTATATGTTGAGTGGAAATGTAAGCATTAAATTCCTCGTATCAATTATGTCATCTTGATAAGTGCTTGTCGGCTCGGAATTTCTTCTTCACTTGATTTTATTTAATTAAAAATGCATTTGTAGTTGGATTAGTTATTTTAGTGGAGTTCTACACACCACAATCTTATCACTTAATCAACTTTTGATTGCAGGGTTAATGGTGATTCTAGAATAAGGGTGTTAATGTATGCGTAATTGACGGGTTAAATACTGATAAGTGCGTAAAGTCGAGCTTTCGACCTCTTATTATAACCGTACTTCGTCGTCTCCAGCTCTAGTGTAAACATATATGCATCATGTAGACTTTGAGGTATAGGATGAGCTTACTTTACGACGGACCTTATACTGTCATTCAGTTGGCAATAAGAAAATTATGAAGGCAAGCAAAATTAGAATATTCACCTAAATTTCCATATGTTGGATTTGACAGTAATTATAATTAATCATTCATGTAATTGTACATGAGCTTCTTCTGTCTTATACTAGGACTTAACCTCTTTCAGTGACTGAAATTTCGTCCTCAGTCCTTTGGGTCTTTGTCTTCAAATCATCAAGATAATGTTGATACATATAAGATACAAAACCCCACATAGCCAACACCATAGCTATGGCCTTCAATCCAGTCATGTTGTCATGGAGAAAAATCACGGCAAGAACCGGAGCAATAGGCAGACCTAATATGCTAATTATACCGGCGAACAATGAAGAAACCTTGAATATCAACCCTATTGAACCAACAGCGAAAGCTTGCCAAGCAACTGATGTCCAAAACAAGTTCATAACATAGGATACTTTCCCGGTTTTAAACGTGACCATTTCTTCGTTCAAATTCTTCCAGTCTCCACTTGCGAAAAGCCCTATTAGAATGACGAGTGATGCAACTAGATTCTGATAGATCGACATATTTAGTATAGCTTTTAGAGTTTCTTGTTTGATGATTTTCTGAAAGGACAGCTGCGTTAGCGAGAGAATTAAGGCATAACAAGCAGCTGCAACAATGGTGCATATGAAGCCTAATGCATACTTTGCTTTCGAGGTTTTGTTGGAGTCTCCAGAGTCCTTTCGGAATACAAGAAGTGTCGACGAAATGGTGAGGAGGACTAAAGAGTTGAGAATATAAGGAGTAAACTTCTGTCCATTGAGGAAATAAGAGAAAAGGGCATTGAATCCCAAATGAGTAGCAACAATTAGAGTGTGGGTTGTAACTGGAATGTATTGCAGCCCAATTGAGTAAGTCACACAATCTGCTGCTAGAAAAATTCCAAGGGAAACATAAATTGAAGCAAGAATCAAGATAGAAGGCTTCTTCGTGTTGAATTCTGCATTTGGATTTTTAGAATTGGAGGTGAATAGAAATGGGATGAGAACTGGAAATCCTGCACATTGCACTAATGTAGCCATCCAATTGCTTTTTCCGCCATTGTCGTAATACAGTCTACCCAAGAGTGTGCCAGTTGACTGCCCTCCGAGGACAAATAGCGTATAAATGGCCATCTGAAGCCACCATTTATATCGTCTAAGCCATTGGAAGGAAGAAGTTTGAGGGTCGACGTTTACATCTTCTATCGACTGAACTTCAACTCTCCGTCCTGGAAATAACATCGAACAATTAGTACATTTCCTCCTACAGAGAATAGATAGTTTATTGGCAAATAGAACTTAACACACTGTACTCTAAAATATCAACGTTTTGTAACCCTGTGAATGCCTAAGGCAGATTCATTTGATGAGAAGCACTCTTTTGCTCGTAGTGGATGATGAGCTACTTCCTACTTATCCAACAGATGCGGATAGAACATCACTCTACGTTGATTTACCTATAACTAGCAGTGCTTCGATTGCAGAAAACAGATTTCTCTTATACACCATCTACATAATAGTGATATTCATCAATAGTCTTGATGATCAGCCATTTATGTGTCACTAGGATAACTACCAAATTCTTCAATGAATTAAAATGCATCCCAATTTTAAAGGAAAGCCTAACAGATATCTCACTGCTGCATAGACTGCTAATCATCAGCACTGTCGATGAATAACATTACTCTATGCCAAAACACTCTTTTAGCGTGAAGTTTCGACCTCTGAATTTCAGTGTTAAATTCACTGTCGCTGTTTAACAAGTTAGGACAACATTACGAGTCCAGATCTGTCGTTGGCTGTATCGTATTCGTGCCCCTGAGCTGGACCCCAGTAAAGAAAAAAAAAAAATTCAATCAAGTACACCAAATTTTGACAGACAATACATGCCATGGAATCATTGAAAGAGGAGAGAAAAAAATGCCAATCATGTCAACATTTTTCTGCACTCATAAAATTACACTTCGCCCTAAAATTCACACTATTGTCAAACATATTCCAGCAATCAATGATTCTGAGCATCGAAATCAAGCAACCATAAATATGCCTTAAAGTTAGTCTTGTAGTTGGAGCGAGTAAACAAAAGAGAAGGAAAGAAAGAACATAATATCAAGATTTTTTGTCTTCCTGTTTTTACCAAAATTCCAATTAAAATATACAGACCAAATTCTCTCCAAAGTGAATCCAATCTAACTAAGGTACCTGGTGGCAGTTCTTGAGCTTCTCCCATGGCAAAATAGGCAGATTATGAAGTTAAAATCCAACGGGATGATTTAAAAAAATTAAAAACTTTGGCAAAAGTAACTTGTGGATACAAATACTCACAGCAAGGAGAGACAGAGACTAGTTTATAAAGAGAGACATAACATTAGCGCTTGCTTTGGAATTTTTAAATTACAATTTAAGCAGCATACTTACAAAATGTCTTTAACAAATTTATTGGACTAAGGAGATATGCTATTTAGCAATGGTGTGTTGAAATGCTCTAGTAAGGGTTCATTTGCAAGATTTTTTTTTGTTTGTTTTAAATGGCTTCTTGAAAAAGTTATTTTAGGTTGGCTTCTATTAAAAGTTCATCTAATCAAACAAAATATGTTCAAAAGCAATTTTTAACTTTTCCAAAATAATATCCTTTGTTTAATTAAATAGAACTACGTGTCGTAGTTAGATATTATTTTAGTTTGATGGTTCGTGTTCTTTAAAGTCCTGTAATGTATTAATTTGCCCTAGTGCTTATATTTCTAATTTCTTTATTTGATGTTGATTACTAACTACTTTTCAACACTTTCATTAAAAAAAGTTGAATCCCAACTTTGAGAGTACCTTATCGCTCCGTCATTAGAGCATTGTGGATGAGATAAATCGCGAGATGTGCCTTAGCAGGTTAGGGTATAAGAACTGCCATACTGATTCTCACAAAGAGTCCAATTACAAACCTTGTTAGATGTAAGAATCGAATACTCACACTGCGACTGTCAATTTAGCTGAGACTACTGACCTATGCCTGGGTGACTCAACGTTGTTTATCCCTTCTACTGGAGATGGTTGTTCATGTGGAAGAAACTGTAGTTGTACTGTATCCACAAATAATGTGCTTTGAGATGGACCAATCCAACGGGGCACAATTTAATGCTTTAGACTCTAGTTAACCTAACCATGAGGTGGTTGACTTAAGAGGTCGAGCTCGTGTAAAGGAGGTCGAACTCGAGTGTGTCAAAGTTAACGAAAAGTTAAGTCGAGTTAAAGTCACATTAAATAAAATATAGAATATGATGAAAGTCTTTATTTTTTATTAGACAGTACAACACGCGAATTTCCCTCCAATTATTTCATTCCACAAAGAGAGCTTCACTCTCAAGTTTGTCATCACTTTCTTTATTGTAACAATCATGTTTGATGTACATCATCATTCACACTCTGTTACATGACATCATCATTTACACTATTAATCGCGGGCCCCACCTCTTGTGAGATGTTGTCATCTGTTGTTATAATTCAAGTGTTGTACGTATAGTATCTTTCCAGATTTTAAAGTCAAACAATCAATATCAATCATTTCTTTCATGAATCCCACATTTTTTCAACTACACATTTTAAAAACTTCTATCACAATCAATTTAAAATCTGATTTTAATGTACAACAAATATCTTTTTGAACAATTTTAAAAAAAAATAGTTTTTCAACTAATATTTTTTGACAACACAGCGTAATCATTATTGTAACTACGCAATTGACTTCACTATCAAAAATCAATCACTATTCAGCATCCTTCCCTTTTATGAATGATTGAACACTGAAGTAAACAAAGTCGGCTTGATGCCGTCACCACATACGTCACTTAGTTATGCATCAATATCTGTGCCATAAATGTGACAAGATTGGACTCTGAAGTTTTACTAGTAATGCCTCATCGATAAAAATAAGATAAAAATTTGTAATTAAAAAATAAGAAAAAAATTCAAATTTACATGTAATATTTTTTTATTGAAAAATATGTGATTAAAAATAAGAAAGAGAAAATTGTAATTTTAGAAGAATGCGTATCAAACATAGTGTTATATATATTTGGTGATTGTTTGGGATAATTTAAAAGGTTGATGATTAAATTTAGTCACATATAGCCCCCGTTTGGCCCACATTAATTTTTTCATTCTAATTCTCCTACTCATTTTTAACCACACATTCTTAATAAAATAATATTTTCCATCACATCAATAACCTTTCCTTTTTTTTCAACCACACATTCTCCATCAATTTACTATTCCAAAATACATTCTTCCAAAATAATATCTATCAAACACACTCATATTTAGAGATTCAAAAGTTTTATCAACTTTATATTCATCAATTTTTATTAGAGTAATGCTATTTATATACACTGTGATGTACAATTAACATTATTACTCTTTTAATTGATCTGCTAAATTCTTTATCAAAAACTTTGTTAAACAACCCATTAGTCCTTGTATGGAAATGAATTTTTGAAAAATGATTTTCGAGAACGTGCGATTAAAATGTTGGTAAGATAACAAAAAAACATGAAAAATAATTTTTTTGAACGTCACTTGTTACATCACGTGATAATCTTATACTGGGAGGATAAACATGACCTTTATTCGTGTGATACACAATTATATCATCAACTTATTTATCACTCTTTTTGATCAATTTATAATTTTAACAACTTTATATTTCTTTCAAACAAGTACTCAGGTGGAGCACTGAGCCAAGTCTCTTTCATTTTTGTTCTTGGCTACGTTTCTCTGTTAAGGCCTGTGCAAAGCATAGCATATCTAAAAAGGCCTAAACTAGTCTTCCTAGAAAAATGGGCCTATTCACTGTAACAGCCCAACCCAATTTAATACCACTATTTAACTGTGAAGAATGGAAGGCAAACAAGTAGTATTTTTCCATTACCTGTACAAAATGGCAGATTATCAAATGAAGATCTCTGGCCCTGCTTAAATGATATTCCGTCAAAAGAAGCAGAAAAAAAGTCGCTTTCTAAGCATGAACGAACAAACAAACAGATAGTTTCCTTCCATGCCAAGTATTGAACTTGTTATCTTGGACACGAGCTTTATTTTCTCTGCTACCAGCTTTTGCAATCTGAACTAAAATATAAACATATCCAGTAGCAAGCATGTCTCTGCAAGGTATCGTGCAACGCTTAACTCCTCAATTCCACTCATGGCTATAGCTTGAGAAGTAGTTAACTAGTTTCGGTCAGGGGAACATCAGAAACATCATTGGAAGGTTTATTTTCAGCCTTCGTCTTCAGATCATCGAGATAGTGTTGATACATATAAGAAACGAAACCCCACATAGCCAACACCATTGCTATACCCGTCAATCCAGTCATCTTTTCATGAAGAAAAATCACTGCAAAAACTGGAGCAATAGGCAGACCTAGCATACTAATCACATTCGAAAACAATGAAGAAACCTTAAATATCAACCCAGTACAACCAACAGTAAAAGCTTGCCAAGAAACTGCTGTCCCAACCAAGTTCATGACATAAGCTACTTTCCCAGGTTTAAACTTCTCCATTTCTGCATTCAGATTCTTCCAGTCCCCACTTGCAAAAAGCCCTATTAAAATAGTAAATGTTGCTACTATATTCTGATAGAGTGACATGTCAATTATCGCCCTCATGGTTTCACGTTTAATGATCTTCTGAAAGGCAAGCTGGGTTAAAGACAGCATTAATGCATAACCAGCAGATGCAGCAATAGTGCATACGAAGCCTAACACGTACTTTGCTTTCGTGGGTTTTTTCGATTCATCTGAATCATTTTGGAATACAAGAAGTACGGAGGAAATTGTGAGAAGCACTAAAGAATTCAGTATATAAGGAGTAAACTTCAGTCTATTGAGGAAATAAGAGAAAAGGGCATTGAATCCCAATTGGCTAGCACCAATTAAAGTATAGGTAGTAACTGGGAGATATTTTAGCCCAATTGTGTACAGCATACAATCTGCTGCAAGAAATATTCCAAGGGAAATGTAAACTAAAGCAAGGATTAAGGAGGAAGGGTTTCTCCTGTTGGTTTCTGTGTCTGAATTTTTGGATTTTGGGGTGCATAGAAATGGTAGAATAATTGGAAATCCTGCACATTGTACAAATGTAGCCATCCAATTGCTGTTTCCACCATTGTTGTAATACGATCTACCCAAGAGGATGCCCACTGACTGTCCAGCAAGGAGGAAGAGGGTGAAAATGGCCATTTGAAGCCACCATTTGTATTGCTTAAGGCAATGGAAGAAAGGATTTTGAGGATTCTGGTTTATGTTTTCTGGTGAGATTACTTGTTCAGCCTTTTCATCAGCACCACCTGGTGAAACGCGCGTTAAGAATTAAAAACCCTGAATAATACCATCTAGAGTAACAAAATTGCATAAAGAAAATAGGGACACAAGAACGCGTTCGTCTATTGTGAGACTAGGTCATCTTCTGGCCACGATAATAATTCAAAAAAAATATTTAAAAAAAAAAAAACACGCAGGCCTTATTAATGATAATTACAAAACCCTAACAAATGTCAATCCACATATAAACTCTCCACAACAAAAATAATTAAGCAATGTTATTCATCTCCACTGGGTTTACAACCCCAGTTTAAATGACGTTAATGTGGGATTAAATGATAGGTGAAACAAAAATACTATTCATCCCCACAGGGGTTACAACCCCAATCTAGGTGTCTCTAAATGATAAGTTAAATGAAAAGTGAAATTAAATGACTTATCATTTAATCTCACATTAACGCCACCTAAATTGGGGTTGTAACCCCAGTGAGGATGAATAACATTACTCTAGGTGAAATTAAAAAAATCATTTAATTTCACATTTCATTTAACATATCATTTAAAACCACGTAGACTGGAGTTGTAACCCGTGAGGATGAATAGCATTATTCAAAATGATTAGATTCCAAGACTTAAAAACACAAACTATTGGTACATGTAACTAGAAAATGCGGCCAACATAATGAAGAATTATAACAGAAGAAATGGTCCTTATAAACCGAAAGGTCAATCCACGGACCTAAAAAATATTCTAATTATTTTAAAATTATTCGAATTTTGTAATTGCATCAATCAGCTCAGCAAAACCATGCCTAAAACAAAGCTACAATTTCTAGTAAAGGTACTCTCAGTTTTGGAAAATACAATTTCTGATCATGAGCAGAATAGGTTTTTAACATTACATCAAAAACATTCTCGTCCAACGATGTGACATCGGTAGAACAAGTCGAAGGAGAGAGGAATGCATCATAGCTACCGTCTATGACAAAATAAAAATAAATCTGAACTTGAGGAAATTAAATCTGAATAACAACTTGCTCACCTGTGATACCTGAGAGCAGTTCTGGACCTTCTCCCATGGAAAATACTGACTGTCCAGGAAAGAATGGCGATGAAAATTAACTTGACAGTACTGAAGGCGGTCTTCTATATGAAGACTAGAACCTAACCTATATCTTTCAAAGATTCAACTTGTCCGGAGTCTTAAATATCCACGCTTCTTTGTTTGTTTGTTTGTTTGTGTCACTTGCTCTCAATCATGAGCGATTGCAAGTGGGCTTCAAATAAGCAAACCAGGACAAGGATCATCATCCTTAGAAGGGTGTCAAGGGTCAGACATGGATTCCTCCTCGTCTTAAATTATTGACCCTTCAAATTAAAACTTGGTACTTGAGGTAGGTGAAAGCAATAATTGTGACGAACAAAAATATATATATTAAAATACGTTAATTTTTTGTAAAAATATCGAATATTCAATTTGATCAAAAAACCTTCGATTCGGGCAAGAATACTATTTTAAATTGAAAAGTGAAGAAAATCTAAATAATTAATTTTTAATTCAATTCCAAAAAAAAAAAAAAAAACTAAGCCCTTGTTTGTTGTAAATTAAAATCAAATTTTCAGTAGATTTTGATTTAAAAAAATGATGAAATGTGTGGTTAAAATTAATTATTGACATTGGCTTGAAATTAAAATAAGATTTTAATCAAGAAACCAACAAGGGCTAAATGTCAATAAAGCCAACCACCCTTATTTAACGAAATGGCTGAAATCTAGATAATTACTAAAATTAAAAGTTCTAATACATAATTAAAGACTAAACACTCCCTAATAACTTAAAGGGTAAGAAAATAATTAAAAGATAACAAGGCTCGACGTACTTATTTTAGTTGTAGGATCAGACTGCATCAATTTTGAAGCTTAAAACGAGCAATATGATCCGTTTTGAAGCTCGAAACAACGATCTTGTTCTTTCGAGTTACCATCTTGTGTAGACATATTAAGGATATAATTTGATATTGGATAAATAAGAAAACAATAACGATATGTAAAAACTTGAACTACTCTTTTTAATAATATTAATTTTCTGAAGATGAAGCGACATAAGGAATGAGATACTGTGCAATATTTATTTATCGCCATTCCCGTCCCAGTACTACTTGTTTTTGTCACCATTGTATACGACATAATATATTGTGAATTGGAAGCCAAAATATGGCACATCTTTTTGTCCTCGTCAAAAGTGCAGGCCTTTGGCTTTGTATAGCAATTTGGCAGCAAATTGAAGAACAGACGATGCCATCTGTGTTCATATCAGACTTTTTTCCTTTTTTTGTTTTGGATTCTCTCGTTTATTTGTTTTGTTTAATATTGCAGGTTAAAGTGACTTTCTTGATCGAATTGCAAATTTCTTAGTAAAATTCAATGCAATTCGAACAGACAATAGAGGACAAACACTTGCACAAGGATCTATTGATCAAGAATTTTGTTAAGCTCTCGTTTGGCTCACATTAAATTTCTCATTCTCATTCTTCTACTCATTTTAACCACACATTCTTCACTAAAATAATATTTTCCATCACATCAATAACTTTTCCTTCTTTTTCAACCATACATTCTCCATCAATTTACTATTCCAAAATACATTTTTCCAAAATAATATCTATCAAACACACTCTTACAGTAAAATAAGTATTCTATTTTGTTACTAGGGAAAAAATCATAACTCAAGTGTATTGTTTACACCAATTCACAAGTCAAGTTTATAGTTTGAAAATTCAAAATTCAAGTATTTATTTAATTAATTAAAAGTATTCTTAATTAAATACAATAAAATCAAATTTATACAATTAATGATCACATATATATAATTATAGATCATAATTTATTTATTGGTCACATATTATCAAATTAATTGATCACGTATTATTTAATGGTGACAGACCAAAAAATTTAAAGGTTACAATTTATTCGTTAGTCACAGATTTCCAAATTAGTCGGTCACGAATTATTTAATAGTCACGGACAAAAAAATTATAGGTCATGATTTATTCTTCGATCATATGTTCTCAAATTAAATGGTCACATATTCTTCCACAGTCACGGATAACAAAATAGTTGGTCTCAAATTAACCAAATAATTGCCAACTCCACCGCACCGCCACCGTTATCACAAAACAACTACCACATAAACACCATCACCACCACCAACACAAAATAGCCACCACACAAACATCATCACCACCACCACATAGAAAACCGTCCAAACGCACTCCCAACTGCCAAATCCACCACCAACACTACTACCACCCTCACCCCGTCGCCGCCACGGCCACGGCCACCACACCACTTCCACAACGTACCACCACCGCACCAACAATAACAAATAAAAATATCCCTGCTACAGCCCCTCGAAACCACCACACCACCGTCGCACAACACACCACCACCCCTACAAACCCCACCATCGCACTAATAAGTAAAAATCATCCTAAAATACCAAATATGTTGACTAAGCAAGGAGAAAGAAGAAACCACCCCAAAAATCACGACTAGCGTCGTTGTAGCAGCGATCTGAGCTCCGATGCAGATTGCAACTGTTGCGCTTCTGTGTGAAGAGGCTTCAGTCTGCTTCCGTGGTGGCGACGACACGGCGCAACGTCCTTGATGTCACACCATTCACCGAGAGAGAGAGGGGAGGGAGTAGAGTGATAAATTAGGACTACCAATTAGTGTTTTAATATAGTACCTGATTTTTGAATAAATAAATTTTAGATCTGATTTTTAAAAAAGTAATCTTTAAACACCTGATTTTTTATAATTTCCCTTTTTTTACTAACTGAAAGATGGGTGGGCTTCTTTAACTCATAACATAAGTTATTATTGAGCCCGATGGAGATTAAAATCAGATCTTAAATAGATTTTAATAGAAATTGATGAAAAATGTGGTTGAAACGTTATGAGACTTATAAAAGATGTGATTAAATTTAATTATTAACTTTGACTTAAATTAAAATCTAGATTTTAATTTTTACCAAACATGGTATGATTTGAGATTCTATCTTAAAATGCCAAACTTTAATTGAAGAATGGTTCGAGTATTGTCATCATCTTTAGTCGACGTGAGGTATTAACCCTTAATAGTTATGTATATATCCTAATTGAATCTTGTAAATCATACAAAAATGAAATGATGTCAAGAACAAGTTTCAGTGGGTGTTTGATGGAGATTAAAATTATAATTTTAGTAGATTGTGATAAAAGTTTTTGAAATGTGTGATTGAAAAGTTGTGGGACCCATGAAAGATATAGTTAATATTGATTGTTTGACTTTGACTTAGATTAAAATCTGATTTTAATTGAAACAAACAAGGCATCAGGTTCCAGAAAATTAAAAATGACACATTTGCCACATAAAAATTGCTTTAGCAACTAATATGTAAATGTTTCTACATCTTTTTCTCATATATAATTGATTCACAACATTAAGGGATTTACGAGGGAAACGTACAAAGTAAAGAATAAAAATATGAACCAAGCATGGAAGTCCACGATTTTACAAATGTAACCCTCTTCAGTGACTGCTATTTTTCTCTTGTCAAACTTCTGAGGCTTAATCTGGATACATTCTGTGACTGAATTCCAACTATTGTATGTGATATTCCACGAAATTGTTTGAAACATTAGCCACACTACCGTTCTAAAAGCAAGACCTTCCGTTCTAAAATATCCGTGTATATTCCACTCTTATGTCCATCACGAAATGTTTCTACTGAGCATCTACCACTTTTAAATTTTCGGACCTGGACAAACCATATTGTATTCGTTCTGGAGTTAAAAGCCAAGTAGTATAAAGCATGGTAGATAATATGAAAAGGAATATTTTTCAGAACATGGAATGCAACATGTGATTAAATTAACAGTATCGCACTGAAAATCCAATATTTGGTTTCTAAATCTGTCAAAGTGTGCTTCATGTGCAGTTTTAATGTAAATGGCATTAAAGAACTTACCGATTAACGAGGAATCTGAAGAAGAATGAACGAAATGAAATATAAACATGCAGAAATGGCTGTTCCAGCAACAAAATTGTTAAGTAGCTTTCGATTGTCTTTCGTGGGTATGAAAGCTGACTTCAACGTGTTGGTCAGTTCAAAAATCCGATATGATATCTGCAAGTGGTAAAAGAAAATAAAAGATGAATTGCGAAAAAAAAAAAAAATTAAATATTTTAGTAACTTCATTTCGAAGAACTGAAGATTTACTCACCAAGATGTAAATGGAAGTTGTGAGCATGAAATTAAGCAAAGGATACTCTGGGATGAAAGAGAGTAGCCATTTGGGTTGTCCATTAGGTATATTTGATCTGCATATGAGATGCCTCACAAAATTAGCTTCAATTGTATTTTCATATTGGTAAGAAAAACATGAACCGTCTAATAATTGAAATTTTTAATTTTTTACGGCTCTCACATTCTCCTATCACCCCAATAAATTTAAGACATGCATAATCCATGCACAAATGGAGATGATAGATGAAATATATATAAATATCCAGGAAGGGTATTTGTATACAGGCCTACATAAATCTACAGACGGTTAACACATGCAAGCATTCGAGGTCAAATTACACCAGCATTTCAAAAACTAGTGTAAGCAACCCAGGGGGGGGGGGGGGGGGCCCCCCCCCCCCCCCCCACCCCAATTTTTTTTTTTTTTTTTTTTTTTGATTTTTTTTT
>CAIGRL010154004.1:0-35225 GCA_903798325.1 Fraxinus xanthoxyloides
CAAGAATTATTTTTAGATATTTTCATTTTGTTTCGTCCAAATACTCTACATCACAGACACGTGTGCGCACAACACTTACTTTTTTAGCAGTGCTAACAATAATCTAATATATAAACCTATAGCAAAAATAAAAGAAAAAAGAAAAAAGAAAAGAGAAAAAAAAGTCTGCACTGCGCGGACACAGATCGTGTCCGCTGTAAAATACGATGTTGTATTATACTTTGAGTAGTTAGGTATTAATTTCCACATTGTTCGTTCTTCTCGTTTATAAACCTATATATTTAGAATCACAACAATATAATAGAGCCAAAATAAAATGAATGTAATGTGAGCTTGGAGTTTATCGAATTGGACAACCTTTCTAAATATTGCTTAATTCATGCTGTATTGAAACATCTTAATTGTTACCAATGTTCTTTAAAAAAAATGCCGTGATGCGTGGACACGCACGTACAACATGTTTGCGTAGTGCGGACTTTTTTCTCGACAGTACTAATAATAATCTACTATATAAATCCATATAAAAAGAAAAAAAAATAAAATGACCGCGGTGCACAGACATGGAGAGTGTCCGAACTGCTATATAAAAAGGGCAATTTGTGGTTACTGTAGATGCAATTGTAACCAAAGACATGTTGTTGTTCATTTTCTCAACTTTCACACATTCGTTCCTCCAGTTTTATACATCATTTTTGAACGATCTGCTATAAAAATGACATCGTATTAGACGTTGAATGGTTAGGTATTTATTATCGTAATATTCTTTCTTCTCGTTTATAAACCCATATATTTAGAACCACTACAATATAAAAGAGCCAAGAGAAAATGACTGTCACGTATGCTCAGAGATTATCGAATAGGACAACCTTTCGAAATATTGTTTAATCAATGAAGAATTGAAACATCTAAATTGTTAGCACTGTTTAAAAAAAATCCGCATAGTGCGGACTTTTTTTTAACAACGCTAACAATAATATACTACGTTAACCCATAGCAAAATTGATTATTAATGTCGAGAATCTCAATCGTGTCCATGTTGCGCGATGTCAAGAATTATTTTTATATGTTTTCATCACGTTTTGTCCAAATTCTTCGCAGCACGGACATATGTTTGCGTAGCATGGAATTTTTTTTGTAGTGCTATCAATAATCTATTAATAAACCCATAGTAAAAAGAAAAAAAGTAAAAAATATCCGTGGTGCGCGTACACTGATCATGTCCACTGTAAAACGACGTTGTATTAGACTTTGAATAATTATGTATTTATTCCCTTATTATTTTTACGGATAGTTTATAAACTCATATATTTAGAATCACACAATATAAAAGAGCCAAAAGAAAATGACTGTCATGTGAGCTCGGAGATTATCGAATAGGACAACCTTTCGAAATATTGTTTAATTCATGATGAATTGAAACGTCTTTATTGCAGTGCGGATTTTTTTTTCATCAATGCTAACAATAGTCTAATATAGAAAACCATATAAAAAAGAATAAAAAATAAAAAAAATGTCCGCGCTTCACGAACACAAATCGTGTCCCCTGTCCGCACATCGCGTGACTTTTTTTTAAATAGTGCAAACAATAATCTACGATATAAACCCATAGGAAAATTGATTATTAATGTCGAACATCTCAACCGTGTCCGCCCTCGTTGTGCGATGTCAAGAATTATTTGTTAATATTTTCAGCACGTTTCATCCAAATTCTTTGCAACAAGGACTTATTTTTTTTTAACAGTGCTAACTATAATCTACTATATAAACCCATAGCCAAAAAAAAAGAAAGAGAAAAAGAAAAAAAATGTATGCACTGCGTGGACACGATTGTGTCTGCTATTTGCGCAGCGCGGACTTTTCTTTATCAATCACATAGGAAAATTGATTAGCAATGTCGAAAACCTCAATCGTGTCCGCACTGCTATATAAAAAGGGCACTTTGTGGTTATTGTAGATGCAACAGTAACCAATGAGATGCTGCTATTTATTTTCCTAGTGTACACACCTTCGGTCATCCAGTTTTATAGGTTTTATACATCATTTTTTCCCGATCTGATATAAAAATGACGTTGTATTAGACGTTGATTAGTTAGGTATTTATTCCCACATTATTCTTTCTTCTCGTTTATAAACTCATATATTTAGAACCACTACAATATAAAAGAGCAAAAAGAAAATGACTGTCATATGAGCTTGGAGATTATTGAATAGGACAACCTTTCCAAATATTTTTTAATTCATGATAAATTGAAACATCTTTATAGTTACAACTGCTAAAAAAATGTCCGCATTACGTTGACGCGCACGGACATTGTGTTCGCACAGCGAATACTTTTTTTAACTGTGCTTACAATAATCTACTATATAGACCCATACAAAAAGAAAAAAAAAGATATAAAATGTTTGTACTGCATGAACACGGATCGTGTCTGCTGTCTGCGTAGCACAGACTTTTTTTAACATCGCTAAAATAATCTACTATATAAACCCATTTCAAAACTGATTATTAATGTCGAAAATCACAACTGTGTTTGCGCAGTGTGGACTTGGTGTCCATGTTGCACATGTCAAGAATTGTTTTAGATTTTTTCATCACGTTAATTTCGAATTCTCCGCACCACAGCCACGTACTTTCTTAGCAATGCTAACAATAATCTACTATATAAACCCATAGCAAAAAGAAAAAAAAGGAAAAAAATGTCTGCGCTGATCGTACACGGATCGTGTCCTTTGTAAAAAATGACGTCCTATTAAACTGTGAATAGTTAGATATTTATTTCCGCATTATTCTTTCTTCTCGTTTATAAACCCATATATTTAGAATCATTACAATATCATACAGCCAAAAGAAATTGACTGTCACTTGAGCTCGAAGTTTATCGAATAGGACAACCTTTGTAAATATTGTTTAATTCATGATGAATTGAAACATCATAATTGTTAGCAATGTTTTTTTTAAAACAAAAAATGCCCGTGGTGCGCGGACACGCACGTGCACCTTGTGTGTGCAGTGGGGACTTTTTTCTCAACAATGCTAACAATAATCTACTATATAAACCCATATAAAAAGAAAAAAAATAAAATGATCACATTGCGTGGACACGGACCGTGTCCAAACTTTTATATAAAAGTGGCACTTTGTGGTTATTGTAGATGCAATGGTAACAAAAGAGATGTTGGTGTTCATTTTCCCAGTTTTCACACATTCGTTCCTCCAGTTTTATACGTTTTATATATCATTTTTAACGATATGCTATAAAAATGATGTCATATTAGACATAGAATGGTTAGGTACTTATTCCCGCATTGTTTTTCTAGGACTGGACATGGTTCGGTTCGGTTTGACGACCCAAAACTTTCTGGTATTTAATAAATGAAACCGTCGGGTCCAAACGAAACTTAGGAACCGTTCAGTTCAGGTTCAGTTCTGTACCCTAATTAATTTTTTTAACATTTACAGCAACACTACATAAACATAACTAATGACATGTTCATTCGTAACTTTTACAAATTAACGTAGCCCGATTTAAAAATATAAAAATAACAAGCTAGCCAATAAGATTATTTTAATGTATACAAATACCAAAAAGTAGATACTAATATTAAAACATCGAACTTGGCTGGTTTGTTTAATTAATTTGCTAATTTGTTTAGAAAAAATAAAATAATTTAATTAATTCAATATAAAAATTAAAAAAAATTATTTAGATTCAGTTCTTCAGTTCTTGGGCTAGAACTGAGAACCGACCCAAATCCATCGGTTCTCGATTCCATTACCCGTTTGGGTATTAACTTATGAAGAACCGCTCGGTTCTGTTCGGTTCGGAAGTATTGTCCAGCCTAATTGTTTCTTCTCGTTTATAAACTCATATATTTAGAATCACTACAATATAAAAGAGCCAAAAGAAAATGACAGTCACGTATGCTCAGAGATTATCGAATAGGACAACCTTTCGAAATATTGTTTAATCCATGATGAACTGAAACATCTTAATTGTTATCACTGTTTAAAAAAAATTCACACAGCGCAGACGTTTTTTCTAACAACGCTAATATTAATCTACTCTATAAACCCAAAGCAAAACTGATTATTAATGTCAAGAATCTCAATCGTGTCCTTGTTGCGTGATGTCAAGAATTATTTTTAGATGTTTTCATCACGTTTCGCCCAAATTCTCCACAACACGGACAGGTGTTTGCGTAGCACGGACTTTTTTGGTAGTGCTAACAATAATCAACCAATAAACCCATGGCAAAAAGAAAAAAAAAATATTTGCGCTGCGCGGACACGAATCATGTCAGCTGTTAAAACGACGTCACATTAGACTTTGAATAGTTACGTATTTATTCTCGCAATATTCTTTCTTCTCATTTATAAACCCATATATTTAGAATCACTAAAGATAATAGAGCTAAAAGAAAATGACTGTCACGCGAGCTCAGAGATTATCGAATAGGACAACCTTTCGAAATATTGTTTAAGCCATGATAAATTTAAACATCTTAATTGTTAGCACTGTTTAAAAAACTTGTCCGCATTATGCAGACACGCATGAACAACGTGTCCACGAAGCGTAGACTATTTTTCAGCAGTGCTAACAATAATCTACTATACAAACCCATATAAAAAGAAAAAAATGTCCGCGCTGCGCAATCATGCACGAACAACATGTCTGAGCAGCTCAAACTTTTTCTTCGACAGTGCTAAGAATAATCTACTATGTAAAGCCTTATAAAAAAGAATAAATTTCCGCACTACATGGACATAGATCATGTCCCCTATCTGCGCATCGCGGACTTTTTTTAACAACACTATAATAATCTACTACATAAATCCATATCGAAAGAGAATATTAATGCCGAAAATCTCAACCATGGTCACGTAGTGAAGACACGGTGTCCACGTTGTGCGATGTCAAGTATTATTTTCGATGTTTTTATCATGTTTCGCCAAAATTCTTTGCACCACGAACTTTTTTAACATTGCTAAAAAGAATCTACTATATAAACCCATCGCAAAAAGGGAAAAAAAGGAAAAAGGAAAAAAATGTCCGCGTTACGCGGACAAGGATTGTGTCCGCTATCCTCGCAGGGTAGACTTTTTTTAACAGTGCTAGCAAAACTGATTATTAATGTCAAAAATCTCAACTGTGTCTGCGTAGTGTGGACACGGTGTTCACGTTGCGCTATGTCAAGGATTATTTTTAGATGTTTTCATTACATTTCGTTCAAATTCTCCGTAGCTCGGACACATGTCAGCGCAACACAAACTTTTTTCAGTATTGATAACAATAATCTACTAATAAACCCATAGAAAAAAGAAAAAAAAAAGTCCGCGCTTCGCGGACATGGATCGTGTTCGTTGTAAAAACAACGTCGTATTAGTATTTGAATAGTTACGTATATATTCCCGCATTATTCTTTCTTCTCATTTAGTAACCAATGAGATAGTGCTATTTATATTCCCAATTTTAACACATTCAGTCCTCCAATTTTATTCATCATTTTTTTCCAATCTGGTATAAAAACGATGTCATGTTAGACCTTGAACAGTTAAGTATTTATTCTGCGTTATTCTTTCTTCTCGTTTTTAAACCCATATATTTAGAATCGTACAATATAAAAGAGCCAAAAGAAAATGACAGTCACGAGAGCTCGAAGATTATCGAATAAGATAACCTTTAAAAATATTGTTTAATTCATGATGAATTGAAACATCTTAATAGTTAGAACTATTTTAAAAAATCTCCACATTACGTGGACACACACGGACATAATGTATGCGTAGCGCGGACGTTTTTTTGAACATCGCTAAAATAATCTACTACATAAACGCATAGCAAAAATGACTATTAATGTCGAAAATCTCAATTGTGTCCGCGGAGTGTGGACATGGTGTCCATGTCGCGCATGTCAAGAATTAGTTTTAGATATTTTCATCACGTTTTGTACAAATTCTCCGCACCACGGAAATGTGTATGCACAGTACGTACATTTTTTAACAGTGCCAACAATAATATATATATAAACCCACAGCAAAAGAAAAAAGGAAAAAAAAAGTCCATATTGTGCGGACACGGATCGTGTCCGTTGTAAAAATTGACGTCGTACTTGACTTTAAATAGTAAGGTATTTATTTTCGCATTATTCTTTCTTCTTGTTTATAAACCCATATATTTAGAATCACTACAATATAATGGAGCCAAAAGAAATTGACTACAATGTGAGCTTGGAGTTTATCGATTAGGACAACCTTTCTAAATATTGTTTAATTCATGATGAATTGAAATATCTTAATTGTTAGCAATGTTTTTGAAAAAAATGTCTGTGCTACGCAGACACACACACACACACACACACCGTGTCTGCGCAGTGCGGATTTTTTTCTGAACAATGCCAACAATAATCTACTATATAAACCCATATAAAAAGAAAAAAAATGACCACGATGCGCGAACACGGACCATGTCTGAACTGCTATATAAAAAGGATACTTTGTGGTTTTTGTAGATGCAATAGTAACCAATGAGATGTTGCTGTTCATTTTCCCAGTTTTCACACATTCGTTCCTCCATTTTATACGTTTTATACATCATTTTTTTCCCGCTCTCCTGTAAAAATGACGTCGTATTCGACATTGAATAGTTATGTATTTATTCCCACATTATTATTTGTTCTGTTTATAAACCCGTATATTTTGAATCACTACAATATAAAAGAGCCAAAAGAAAATGACTGTCACATATGCTCGGAGATTTTCGAATAGGACACCTTTCGAAACATTATTTAATCCATGATGTATTGAAACATTTTAATTGTTACCACTGTTAAAAAAATGACCCCACTACGCGGACTTTTTTTTTCAACAGTGTTAACAATAATATACTATATAAACCTATATAAAAAGAAAAAAAAGTTGATCATCTCCGCTGTTTGTACATTGCTTACAATAATCTACTACATAAACTCATAGTAAAACTGATTATTAATGTTGGAAATCTCAACACGATGTCCACATTGTGCGTTGTTAAGAATTATTTTTTGATGTTTTCATCATGTTTTTCTCCCATGTAAATCCATATTTTTTGATGTTTTTGTCACGTTTTGTCAAGAATTATTTTTTGACTTTTTTGTAACATTGCTCAAAAGAATCCATTATATAAACCCGTAGCTAAAAGGAAAAAAAATGTCCACGCTACACAAACACGGATCACGTCCGCTATCCTCCTAGCGTAGCCTTTCTTTTTGAACAATGCTAACAATAATCTACTATATAAACCCATAGCAAAACTGATTATTAATGAGAATCTCAACGTTGTGAGATGGCAGGAATTTGTTTTTGATGTTTTCATCACGTTTCATCCAAATTCTCTGCAGCATAGATATTTTTTTAGTAGTGCTAACAATAATCTACTATATAAATCAATAGAAAAACGAAATAAAAAAATCTGCGTTGCGTGGACACAGATCGTGTCCGTCACTTGCGAAGCGCAGACTTTTTTTTGACAGTCCGATAGGAAAACTGATTATTAATGTCGAAAATCTCAATCGTGTCCGCACATCTATATTAGTTACTATAAATGAAATAGTAACCAACGAGATGTTGTTGTTCATTTTCCCAATTTTCAAACATTCGTTCCCCCAGTTTTATACATTTTATACATCATTTTTCGCAATCAGCTATAAAAATGACGTCGTATTAGACGTTGAATAGTTAGGTATTTATTCTAGCATTATTCTTTCTTCTCGTTTATAAACTCATATATTTTGAATCACAACAATATAAAAAGGCCAAAAGAATAGGACGACCTTTCGAAATATTGTCTAATCCATAATGAATTGAAATATCTTAATTGTTAACACCGTTAAAAAAATCCACACATCGATGACTTATTTTTCAACAATGCTAACAATAATCTACTATATAAACCGACCTAAAATTAAAAAAAAGAAAAAAATGTCTATGTCGCGTGGACACGGATCGTATCATCTGTCTGCGTTGCGCGACCTTATTTTTAACAATGCTAACAATATTCTACTATATAAAACCATAGCAAAATTGATTATTAATGTCGAAGATCTCAACCGTGTCCATGTTGCGCGATGTCAAGAATTATTTTTTTGATGTTTTCATCATGTTTCGTCCAAATTCTCCGCAACACGGACTTGTTTTAAACATTGTTGAAAAGAATCTACTACATAAACATAGAGCAAAAAGGAAAAAAAAATAAAACTGATTATTAATGTCCAAATTATCATCTCTATCCGCGCAGTGTGGACATGATGTCCACGTTGCACAATGTCAAGAATTAAATTTGGACACTTTAATCACGTTTTGTCCAAATTATCTACAGTACGAACTTTTTTTTTACATTTCTAACAATAATATGCTATATAAACCCATAACAAAACTGATTAGTAATGTCGAAAATCTAAACCGCGTCCAACTACTGCGGACGCGGTGTCCACGTTCCGCGATGTCAAGAATTACTTTTTGATGTTTTCGTCACGTTTTGTCCAAATTCTCCGCAACATGGACTTTTTTTTAACATTGCTGAAAAGAATCTATTATATAAACCCATAGCAAAAAGGAAAAAAAATGACCATGCTACACAAACACGGATCGTGACTGTTATCCTCGGAGCGTAGCCTTTTTTCGAACAGTGCTAACAATAATATACCGTATAAACCGAAAGTAGAACTGATTATTAATGGAAAATCTCCACCGTTTCTGTGCAGTGCAGACACGGTGTCCACATTGCTCGATGACAAGAATTATTTTTTGATGTTTTCATCATGTTTCGTCCGAATTCTCCGCAACACGAATTTTTTTTTACATTTCTAACAATAATTTGCAATATGAACCCATAGAAAAACTGACTACTAACGTCGAAAATTTAAACCGCTTCCATGTACTGCAGACACGGTGTCCCTGTTGCGCGATGTCAAGAATTACTTTTTGATGTTTTCATCACGTTTCGTCCAAATTCTCCACATCGCGGACTTGTTTTTAACATTGCCGAAAAGAATCTATTATATAAACACATAGAAAAAAGAAAAAAAAAAAAGAGAAAAAGAAAAAGAAACGTCCACGCTACACGAACACGGATCGTGTCCGCTATCCTCGCACCACGACCTTTTTTTGAATAGTGCTAACAATAATCTCCTATATAAACCCATAGCTAAACTGATTACTAATGGAAAACCTCGGTCGTGTGCAAACAGTGCAGACACGGTGTCCACGTTAGGTGATGATTAGAATTATTTTTTGATGTTTTCATCACATTTCGTCCAAATTCTCTGCAACACGAACTTTTATAACATTGCTAAAAAGAATCTACTATATTAACCCATAGCATAAAGAAAAAATAAAAAAAAAATCTGTGTTGCATGGACACGGATCGTGTCCGTCGCCTGTGAAGCGGGGACTTTTTTTTTAACAGTCCAATAGGAAAACTAATTATTAATGTCGAAAATCTCAACCGTGTTCGCACATCTATATAAAAAGGACACTTTGTCATTACTGTAGATGCAATAATAACTAGCGAGATGATGTTCTTCATTTCCCAGTTTTCACACATTCGTTCCCCCAATTTTATACATTTTGTACATCATTTTTTCCTGATCTGCTATAAAAATGACGTCGTATTAGACGTTGAATAGTTAGGTATTTATTCCAACATTATTCTTTCTTATCGTTTATAAACTCATATATTTTGAATCACAACAATATAAAAAAGCCAAAAGAATAGGACGACCTTTCGAAATATTGTCTAATCCATAATGAATTGATATCTTAATTGTTAGCACCGTTAAAAAAATCCACACATCGATGACTTTTTTTTCAACAATGCTAACAATAATCTACTATATAAACCGACCTAGAATAAAAAAAAGAAAAAAATGTCTGTGCCGCGTGGACACGGATCGTATCATCTGTCGGCGTTGCGCGGCCTTATTTTTAACAATGCTAACAATATTCTATTATATAAAACCATAGCAAAACTGATTATTAATGTCGAAGATCTCAACCGTGTCCATGTTGCGCAATGTCAAGAATTATTTTTTTGATGTTTTCATCATGTTTCGTCCAAATTCTCCGCAACACGGACTTGTTTTAAACATTGTTGAAAAGAATCTACTACATAAACATAGAGCAAAAAGGAAAAAAAGGAAAAAAAAATAATTTTTTGAACTGTGCTAACAATAATTTACAATATAAACCCATAGTAAAACTGATTATTAATGTCCAAATTATCATCTCTGTCCGCGCAGTGTGGACACGATGTCCACGTTGCACAATGTCAAGAATTAAATTTGGACACTTTAATCACGTTTCGTCCAAATTATCTACAATACGAACTTTTTTTTATATTTCTAACAATAATATGCTATATAAACCCATAACAAAACTGATTAGTAATGTCGAAAATCTAAACCGCGTCCAAGTGGTGCGGACACGGTGTCCACGTTGCGCGATGTCAAGAATTACTTTTTGATGTTTTCGTCACGTTTTGTCCAAATTCTCCGCAACATGGACTTTTTTTTAACATTGCTGAAAAGAATCTATTATATAAACCCATAGCAAAAAGGGAAAAAAATGACCATGCTACACAAACACGGATCTTGTCTGTTATCCTCGGAGCGTAGCCTTTTTTTGAACAGTGCTAACAATAATATACCATATAAGCCGAAAGTAGAACTGATTATTAATGGAAAATCTCAACCGTTTCTGCGCAGTGCGGACACGGAGTCCACATTACGCGATGACAAGAATTATTTTTTGATGTTTTCATCATGTTTCGTCTGAATTCTCCGCAACACGAACTTTTTTTTTACATTTCTAACAATAATTTGCAATATAAACCCATAGAAAAACTGATTACTAACGTCGAAAACTTAAACTGCTTCCATGTACTGCGGACAGGGTGTCCCTGTTGCGCGATGTCAAGAATTACTTTTGATGTTTTCATCACGTTTCGTTCAAATTCTCCACATCGCGGACTTGTTTTTAACATTGCCGAAAAGACTCTATTATATAAAGCCATAGAAAAGAAAAAAAATGAGAGAAAAAGAAAAAGAAACGTCTACGCTACACGAACGCGGATCGTGTCCGCTATCCTCGCAGCACAGCCTTTTTTTAAATAGTGCTAACAATAATCTACTATATAAACCCATAGCTAAACTGATTACTAATGGAAAACCTCGATCGTGTGCAAACAGTGCGGACACGGTGTCCACGTTAGGCGATGATTAGAATTATTTTTTGATGTTTTCATCACATTTCGTCCAAATTCTCCGCAACACGAACTTTTTTAACATTGCTAAAAAGAATCTACTATATTAACCCATAGCATAAAGAAAAAAGAAAAAAAAATATGTGTTGCATGGACAAGGATCGTGTCCGTCGCCTGTGAAGCGCATACTTCTTTTTAACAGTCCAATAGGAAAACTGATTATTAATGTCGAAAATCTCAACCATGTCCGCACATCTATATAGAAAGGACACTTTGTGGTTACTGTAGATGCAATAATAACCAGCGAGATGATGTTGTTCATTTTCCCAGTTTTCACACATTCGTTCCCCCAATTTTATACATTTTGTAGATCATTTTTTTCCTGATCTGCTATAAGAATGACGTCGTATTAGACGTTGAATAGTTAGGTTTTTATTCCAGCATTATTCTTTCTTCTTGTTTATAAACCCATATATTTAGAATCACTACAAAATAAAAAGGCCAAAAGAAAATGAGTGTCACGTATGCTCTGAGATCATCGAATAGGACAACCTTTCGAAATATTGTTTAATCCATGATGAATTGAAACATCTTAATTGTTGCCACTTTTAAAAAAAATCCGCAAAATGTGGATTTTTTTTTTCAGCAGTGCTAACAATAATCTGCTATATAAAATGACATAAAATAAAAAAAAAAACTGTTTGCGCCGCGTAGACAAGGATAGTGTTCGTTGTCTGCGCAGCGCAGACATATTTTTAACAGTGCTAAAAATATGCTGCTATATAAACCCGCAGAAAAACTGATTATTAATGTCGAAGATGTCAAGAATTATTTTTTGATATTTTCATCATGTTTCATCCGGATTCTCGGCAACACAAGACTTTTTTTTAACATTGCTGAAAAGAATCTGCTATAAACCCACAACAAAACTAATTATTACTGTCAAAAATCTCAACTTTGTCTGCCTAGTGCGGACACTAGGATAAAAAGAAAAAAATGTCCGCGTGCCGACACGAACCGTGTCCGAACTGCTATATAAAAAGGGCACTTTTGTGGTTACTATAGATGCAATATTAACCAAAGAGATGTTACTATTAGTTTTCCCAGTTTTCGCACATTCGTTTCTCCAGTTTTATTCGTTTTATACAACATTTCTTCTCGATATGCGATAAAAATGACGTCATACTAGACTTTGAATAGTTAGGTATGTATTCTCGCATTATTCTTTCATCTCGTTTATAAACCAATATATTTAGAATTACCGCAATATAAAAGAGCCAAAAGAAAATGACTGTCACGTATGCTCAGAGATTATCGGATAGGACAACCTTTCGAAATATTGCTTAATCCATGAAGAATTGAAACATCTTAATTGTTAGCACTATTAAAAAATAATATTCAAACAGTGCACATTTTTTTTTTTCAAAAGTGCCAAAAAAAAATCTACTATATAAACCCATATAAAAAAATGCTTATGCTGCATGGACACGGATCGTGTCCGCTATTTGCATAGCACATACTTTTTTTAACAGTGCTAACTATAATCTACTATATAAATCCAAAGGAAAATTGATTGTCGTGGACACGGTGTCGACGTTGCGCAATGTCAAGAGTTATTTTTTGATGTTTTCATCATGTTTCGTCCAAATTCTCCGCGGCATAATTTTTTTTAACATTGCTAAGAAGAATCTACTATATAAACCCATAGTAAAACGAAAAAAATGTCCACGCTACGCTAACACGGATCGTGTCCGCTGTCCTCGCAGTGCAGACTTTTTTTAACAGTGCTAACAATAATCTAGTGTATAAACGCACATCAAAATTGATTATTAATGTCGAAAAATCTTTATTGTGTCCGCGCAGTGCGACACATTTTCCATGTCCCGCGATGTCAAGAATTATGTTTTGATGTTTCATCACGTTTCGCCCAAATTCTCTGCAACAGGGACTTTTTTTTTACATTGCTAAAAAGAATATAAACCCATAGCAAAATTGATTATTAATGTCGAAAATCTCAACCGTGTCTACATAGTGCAAGCACGATGTCCATGTTGCACGATGTCAATAATTATATTTAGACGTTTTCATCACGTTTCTTCCAAATTCTCCGCAGCACTGACATGTGTCCCCGCAGAACTGACTTTTTATAATAATGCTAACAATAATCTACTATATAAACCCATAGCAAACTGATTATTAATGTTGGACACGGTGTCCATTGTGTGTGATGTAAAGAATTATTATTAGATGTTTTCCTCATGATTCGTACAAACTCTCCACAGCACGGACACGTGTTCGAGCAACATGGACTTTTTTTAACATTGCTAACAATAATCTACTATATAAACCCATAGCAAAAATAAAAAAAATAAAAAAATGGAAATAAAAATGTCCACACAACGCGGACCTTTTTTTAATAGTCCCATAGCAAAACTGATTATTAATGTCGAAAATCTCAACAGTGTCTGCACTGTTATATAAAAAGGGCAATTTGTGGTTACTGTTGATGCAATAAAAACTAATGAGATATTTCTATTCATTTTCCCAATTTTCACACATTCGGTCCTCCAGTTTTATATGTTTTATACGACATTTTTCTCACAGTCTGTTTTAAAAAATCATCGTATTAGACTTTGAATAGTTAGGCATATATTCCCACATTATTCTTTCTTCTCGTTTATAAACCCATATATTTAAAATCACTAGAATATAAAAGAGCCAAAAAAAATAACTGTCACGTAAGCTCGAAGATTATCGAATAGGACAACCTTTCGAAATATTGTTTGATTCATGATGAATCGAAACATCTTAAATGTTAGCACTGTTAAAAAAAGTCAGCGTTGCGCGGTCACGCATGACATCGTGTCCGCACAACGTGGATTTTCTTAACAGTGCAAACAATAATCTACTATATAAATAAATATAAAAAGAAAAAATGTCCGAGTTGTGTGGAAACTGATCGTATCCATTGTCTACGCAACTTAGCGCAGACTTTTTTAACAGTGCTAACAATTATCTAATATATAGACCTATAGCAAAGCTGATTAATAATCTCGAAAATCTCAACTGTGTCCGCACAGTGCAGACACGGTGTCTATATTGCGCGATGTCAAGAAATATATTTTGATGTTCTCCTCACATTTCGTCCAAATTCTCCGGAGCATGGACTTTTTTTAACAGCGATAACAACAATCTTCTATATAAACCCATAACAAAAAAGAAAACAAAATGAAAAAATATGTCTACGCTGCGCGAACACGATTTTTTTATTAGTGCTAACAATAATCTACTATATAAACCCATAGAAAAGCTGATTATTAATGTCAAAAATCTCAATTGTGTCCACGCCGTGCAAACATGGTATCCATGTTGTGGGTACACGGTGACCACATTGTTCGAGATGTTTTCATCACATTTCATTCAAATTCTCCGTAGCACTAACTATTTTTTACAGTGCTGACAATAATTTACTATATAAACCCATATCCAAATTGATTATTAATGTCGAAAATCTCAACTGTGTCCGCGCTGTGTGAACATGGTGTCCACATTGTGCGATGTCAAGAGTTATTTTTAGATGTTTTCATCACATTTCGTCCAAATATTCCGCAGTATGGACCTTTTTTTTATGGTGCATACAATGATCTACTGTATAGAGCAATAGCAAAAAGAAAAAAAAGGAAGAAAATATCGACGATGCGCGGATACGACTTTTATTTTAACAGTGCTAACAATAATCTACAATACAAACCCATAGCAAAACTGATTATTAATGTCTAATATCTCAATTGTGTCCCCGTAGTGCGGACACGGTGTGCACGTTGCTTGATGTCACGAATTATTTTTAGATGTTTTCTTCACGTTTCATACTAATTCTCCGAAATTAAGACACTTGTCCACGCAGCACAGACTTTTTTTAACAGTTCTAACAATAATCTACTATATAAACCCATAGCAAAACTGATTATTAATTTCGAAAATCTCACGGTGTCCACGTTGCCTGATGTCAAGAATTATTTTTTGATGATTTTATCACGTTTCGTCCAAATTCTCCGCAGCACAAACTCTGCTTTTTTAACAGTGCTAACAATAATCTACTATATAAACCCATTGCAAAAAGGAAAAAGGAAAAAAAAATTCCCTATAGCGTGGATTTTTTTAACTTTGTCATAGCAAAACTGATTATTAATGTCGAAAATCTGAACCGTGTTCGCAACTGCTATACAAAAAGGATACTTTGTAATTACTGTAGATGCAATAGTAACCAATGAGATGTTGCTGTTCATTTTCCCAATTTTCAAACATTCGGTCCTCCAGCTTTTTACGTTTTATACATCATTTTCTTCCCGACCTGCTATAAAAACGACGCCATGTTAGACTTTGAATATTTAGGAATTTATTCTGCATTATTCTTTCTTCTCTTTTATAAACCCGTATATTTAGAATCGCGAAACCATAACAGAGCCAAAAGAAAAATGACTGTCACGTGAGCTCGGAGATTATCAAATAGGACAACCTTCTGAAATATTGTTTAATTCAAGATGAATGGAAACATCTTAATTTTTAGCATCGTTAAAAAACATTTCCGCGCAGTGCAGACTTTATTTTTACTGGTGCGAACAATAATCTAATTTATAAACCCATATAAAAAGAAAAAACATTTCTACGCTGCGCGGAAATGGATCATGTCTGATGTTCGTGCAGCGCAAACTTTTTTATAAGTGCTAACAACAATCTAATATGTAAACCCATAGCAAAACAAATTATTAATGTCCAAAATATCAATCGTATCCGCATAGTGCGGACACGATGTACGCGTTGTGCGATGTCAATAAATATTTTTTGTTGTTTTTATCACGTTTCGTCCGAATTCTCTATAGCACAAACTTTTTTTACAATGCTAACAATAATCTACTATACAAACAAATAGCAAAAAGAAACAAAAAAAGGGAAAAAAAAAATGTCGGCGATGTGCGGATACGACTTTGGGTATTTATTCCCCCATTATTCTTTCTTCTCGTTTATAAACCCATATATTAAGAATCGCTAAAATATAAAAGAGCTAAAAGAAAAATGAGTGTCACGTGAGCTCAGAGAATATCGAATAGGACAACCTTTCGAAATATTGTTTAATTCATGATAAATTGAAACATCTTAATTATTAGCACTTATAAAAAAAATTCCACATAGTGCGGAATTTTTTTTAACATTGTGAAAAAATGTCCGCGCTGTGCAGAAACGGATTGTGTCCGCTGTCCGCGCAACGCAGACTTTTTTTCAATAGTGCTAACAACAATCCAATATATAAACCCATAGAAAAACTAATTATTAATGTCAAAAATCTCAACTGTATCCGTGCAGTATGGACACGAAGTACGCGATGTGGGAACACGTTGTCCACGTTACAAGATGTCAAGAAATATATTTTGATGTTTTCATCACATTTCGTCGAAATTCTCCTGAGCACAGACTTTTTTTAACAAGGATAACCTTAATCTACTATATAAACCCATAACAAAAAAGAAAAAAAATGTCTGTGCTGCGTGGACATGATTTTTTTTATTAGTGCTAACAATAATCTACTATATAAACGCATAACAAAATTGATTATTAATGTCTAATATCTCAACCATGTCCACGTCGTTCGGACACGGTGTCCGGACTGTGCGGAAATGGGGTCCACATTGTGCGATGTCAACAATTATTTTTAGATGTTTTCTTCACATTTCGTACAAATTCTCCGCAACATGAACTCGTGTCCGCGTAGCATAGACTTCTTTTAACAGTGCTAACAATAATATACTATATAAACCCATAGCAAAATTGATTATTAGTTTCAAAAAACTGCGGACACAGTGACCACGTTGCCCAATGTCAAGAATTATTTTTGGATGTTTTCATCACGTTTCGTCCCAAATCTCCGCAGTACAAACTTTTTCTTTAACAGTGCTAACAATAATCTACTATCTAAACCCATAGTTAAAAGAAAAAAAGGAAAAAAATTGTCAGCCCTTTTCCGCACAACGTGTTATTTTTTTTTTAACTGTCCCATAGCAAAATTGATTATTAATGTCGAAAATCTCAACCGTCTCCGCACTACTATATAAAAGCGTACTTTGTGGTTACTGTAAATGCAATAGTAACCAATGAGATGTTGTTCATTTCCCAGTTTTCACACATTCGTTCCTCCAGTTCTATATGTTTTATACAATTTTTTTTCCCGATCTACTATAAAAACGATGTCATGTTAGACTTTGAATAGTTAGGTATTTATTCCCGCTTTACTCTTTCTTTCTCATTTATAAATTCATATATTTAGAATCACTACAATATAAAAGAGTCAAAAGAAAATGACTGTCAAGTGAGCTTGGAGATTATCGAATAGGACAATCGTTCAAAATATTGTTTAATTCATGATGAATTAAAACATCTTAATTGTTAGCATTGTAAAGAAAAATGTATGCGCTTCGCAAACATTTTTTTAACAGTACTAGAATAATCTACAATATAAACCCATAGAAAAATTGATTATTAATGTCAAAAATCTCAACCGAGTCCGCATACGTTGCGCGATGTCAAGAATATTTTTTTGATGTTTTCATCACATTTCATCCAAATTCTCTAACACGGACTTTTTTTTAACAGTGCTAACAATAATCTACTATCTAAATCCACAGCAAAACTTATTATTAATGTCGAAAAACATAACCATGTCCGTTCTGTGGGTATATGGTGTCCACGTTGAACGCTATCAAGAATTATTTTTAGATGTTTTCATCACGTTTCATCCAAATTCCCCATAGCAAGGACTCTTTTCTTTACCAGTGCTAAAAATAATCTACTATATAAATGAATAGCAAAGAGAAAAAGAAAAAAGGAAAAAAAATATCAGCACAGCGCAAACCTTTTTTTTAATAGTCCAATTGCAAAATTGATTATTAATGTCGAAAATCTCAACCGTGTCCGCACTGCTATATAAAAAGGGCACTTTGTGGATACTGTAGATGTAATAGTAACGAATGAGATGTTTCTTATCATTTTCCTAGTTTTCACACGTTTGGTCCTCTAGTTTTATAAGGTTTATACATCATTTTTTTCCAATCTGCTATAAAAACGACGTCGCGTTAGACTTTGAATAGTTAGGTATTTGTTACCACATTATACTTTCTTCTCGTTTACGAACCAATATATTTAGAATTGCCACAACATAAAAGAGTTAAAAGAAAATGACTATCATGTGAGCTCGGAGATTATCGAATAGGACAACCGTTCGAAATATTGTTTAATAAATGATGACTTAAAACATCTTAATTTTTAGCACTGTTAAAGAAAAATGTCCATGATGTGCGGTCACGCACGTACACCATGTCCGCGCTGCACGGACTTTTTCCTCCAACCCATATAAAAAGAAAAAAATTGTCTGCGCTATGCTGAAACGGATCGTATCCGCTGATTGTACGACAAATTTTTTTTTTAACAGCGCTAACTATAATCTAATATACAAACCCATAGCAAGATTGATTATTAATGTCAAAAATCTCAACTGTGTCCACGTTTCGCAATGTTAAGAATTATTTTTAGATGTTTTCATCACGTTTCGTCCAAATTCTCCACAGCACGAACTTTCTTTTCAACAATGCTAACAATAATCTACTATAAATGCATAGCGAAATTGATTATTAATGTCGAAAATCTCAACCGTGTCCATGCAGTACGGACACGGTTTCCACGTTGTGCAATGTCAAGAATTAATTTTAGATGTGTTCATCGTGTTTCATCCAAATTCTCCGCAGCACGACCTTTTTTAACAGTGCTAACAATATTCTACTTTATAAAACCATTACATAAAGGAAAAAAAAAATTCCACCCTGTGTGGACACGGATCATGCCTGCTATCTGCTCAGCTCGAAAATTTTCTTTAACAGTCCTATAGTAAAACTTATTATTAATGTCAAAAATCTAAACCGTTTCTACATTGCAACATAAAAAGGACACCTTGTGGTTACTGTAGGTACAATAGTAACCAATGTGATGTTTCTGTTCATTTTCCCGGTTTTCACACATTCGGTCCTGCAGTTTTATACGTTTTATACATCATTTTTCCCCATTTGCTATAAAAACAATGTCGTATTAGACTTTGAATGGTTAGGTATTTATTCCCTCATTATTCTTTCTTCTCGTTTATAAACATATATATTTATAATCACTACAATATAAAAGAGCCAAAAGAAGGGAACTTTGCACATTGATGGTAGGGATGATGTTGAATCCGCTTTATCATAACCTGATTCGTGTTCTTCTCCAATATTGGGTCGCAATGCCTCCTCTAGATGTGTAACATCTACTTTTGGAACCACTCATCTTGTCTCTCTCGATATTTTTTTAACAGTGCTAACAATAATCTACTATATAAACCCATAGCAAAAAGGAAAAGGGGGAAAAAAATATCCCCGCTGCACGGACGTGGAACGTGTCCGCTATCCGAGCTGCGTAAACTTTTTTTTAATAGAGCCAACAATAATCTACTATATAAACCCATAGAAAAACTGATTATTAATGTGGAAAATCTCAACCGTCTCCACAATCACAGTGCAAACACAGTTTCCATGTTACGCGACGTCAAGAATTATTTTTAGATATTTTCATTAGTTTCGTCCAAATTCTCCACAGCACGGACTTTTGTTTAGTAGTGCTAACAATAATCTACTATATAAACCTATAGTGAAAAGAAAAAAAAAAGGAAAAAGATGTTTGCGCAACACGGAGCTTTTTTTTTTAACAGTCCCATAGCAAAACTTATTATTAATGTCGAAAATCTCAACCGTGTCCGCGCTGCTATATAAAAAGGGCACTTCGTGGTTACTGTAGATGCAATAAAAACCAATGAGATGTTTTTGTTCATTTTTTCAGTTTTCACACATTCCGTCCTCTAGATTTATATGTTTTATACATCATTTTCTTCTCACAAACTGCTATAAAAATGACGTCGTATTAGACTTTGAATAGTTCGGGATTTATTCCTGCATTATTCTTTCTTCTCGTTTATAAACCCATATGTTTAGAACGCCTACAATGTAAAAGAGCCAGAAGAAAATAACTGTCACGTAAGCTCGGAGATTATCGAATAGGTCAACTTGTTGAAATACTACTTAATACATAATGAATTCAAACATCTTAATTGTTAGCACTATTAAAAAAATGTCCGTACAACGCGAATACTGATCATTTCTGCTTTCCACGCAGTGTTGAATTTTTTTTTTAACAATCCCATTGAAAAACTGATTATGAATGTCGAAAACCTCAATCATGTCCGCACCGGTATATAAAAAGGGCACTTTGTGGTTACTGTAGATGGTAACCAATGAGAAGTTTCTTATCATTTTCCCAGTTTTCACACATTCGGTCCTCTAGTTTTATATGGTTTATACATAATTTTTGCCCAATCTGCTATAAAAATGACGCCGTATTAGACTTTGAATAGTTAGATATTTGTTACCGCAGTATTCTTTCTTCTCGTTTATAAACTCATATATTTAGAATCCGTACAATATAAAAGAGCCAAAAGAGAATAGCTATCACGTGAGCTCGGAGATTATCGAATAGGACAACCTTTCAAAATATTGTTTAATTCATGATGAATTGAAACATTTGATTTGTTCACACGGTTAAAAAAAATGTCGGCGTTACCCAACACGAATGGACAACAATTTTCGCGCAACGCGGACTTCTTTTTTCCAACAATGCTAACAATAATCTACTATATAAATGCATGTAATGTACTATATAAATGCATATAAACCCATAGAAAAACTAATTTTTATTGTCGAAAATCTCAACCGAGTCCGCACACATTGGGCTTTGTCAAGAATTGTTTTTTGATGTTTTCATCATGTTTCATCCAAATTCTCCAGCACAGACTTTTTTTAACAGTGCTAAAAGTAATCCAATATATAAACCCATAGCATAACTGATTATTAATGTCGAAAATCTCAACCATGTCCGCACTGTGGGTACACGGTGTCCACGTTGCGCAACGTTAAGAATTATTTTTAGATGTTTTCATCACGTTTCGTATATATTCTCCGTGACACAAACTTGTTTTTTATAGTGCTAACAATATTCTGCTATATAAACCATATCAAAAAGAAAAAAGGGGAAAAATATTGGCACTGCGCAGATACATCTTTTCTTTAACAATGCTAACAATAATCTACTATATAAACCCACAGCTAAACTGATTATTAATATCGAAAATCTCAATCGTGTCTGTGTAGTACAGACACGGTGTCCATGTTGTGCGATGTCAACAATTATATTTAGACGTTTTCATCTCATTTCTTCCAAATTCTCCGCACCACAGACACATTTCCGTGCAGCACAAACTTTTTTTTAATAGTACTAATAATAATCTACTATATAAACATATGGCTAAAAAATGTCCACGCTGCGTGGACACGGATCGTGTTCGCTGTAAAAATGACGTCGTATTAGACTTTGAATAGTTAGGTATTTATTCCCACATTATTCTTTCTTTTCGTTTATAAACTCATATATATATATATATATATATAATCACTACAATGTAAAGGGCCAAAAGAAAATTACTGTCACGTGAGCTCGGAGATTAACGAATAAGACAACCTTTCGAAATATTGTTAATTCTTGCTAAATTGAAACATCTTAATAGTTAGCACTGTTAAAAAAATGTTTGTGCTGCTCTGACAAGCATAGACACCGTGTCCGTGCAACACGTACTTTTTTCGTACAGTGTTAATAATAATCAACCATATAAATGCATATAAAAAGAAAAAAAGTCGTGTCCACACTGCGCTGTCTTTTTTTAACGCTGCTAAAATAATCTACTATATAAACGAATAGAAAAACTGATTATTAATGTCAAAAATCTCAATCGAGTCTGCACACGTTGCGCGATTTGAAGAATTATTTTTTGATGTTTTCATCATGTTTCTACCAAATTCTCCAGCACAGACTTTTTTTAATAGTTCTAACAGTAATCCACTATAAAAACCCATAGCAAAACAGATTATTATTGTCGAAAATTTCAATCGTCCAAATTCTTCGTAGTGCAAACTTTTTTTTACAATGCTACCAATAATCTGATATAAAGCATATCAAAAAGAGAAAAAAGGGCAAAAAAAATGCCGGTGCTGCGTGGATACGACTTTTTTCTAATAGTACTAACAATAATCTATTATGTAAACCCATAGCAAAACCGATTATTAATGTCCAAAATCTCAAGCGTCCGTGTAGTGGGGACATAGTGTCCACAGTGCGCGATGTTGAGAATTATTTTTAGACTTTTTTTTTCACATTTCGTACAAATTCTCCACAGCACAAACACGTGTCGGCACAACGCGAACTTTTTTCACCGTGCTTACAATAATATACTATATAAACCAATAGCAAAACTGTTTATTAATTTCGAAAACCACAACCGTGTTCGCGCAGTACGGACACGGTGTCCAAATTGCGCGATATCAATAATTATTTTTAGATGTTTTCATCATGTTTCGTCCACGTGTCCGTGCAGCAGTCAAAAATCTCAACCGTGTCCGATGGGTGCGGACACGGTGTCAACATTGTGCGATGTGAAGAATTATTTTCAGATGTTTTCATCACGTTTCGTCCAAATTCTTCATAGTGCAAACTTTTTTTTACAATGCTAACAATAATCTGATATAAACCATATCAAAAAGAGAAAAAAAGGCCAAAAAGAAAATCGGTGCTGCGTGGATACGACTTTTTTCTAATAGTACTAACAATAATCTACTATGTAAACCAATAGCAAAACTGTTTATTAATTTCGAAAACGAAAACCGTGTTCTCGCAGTACGGACACGGTGTCCACATTGCGCGATGTCGAGAATTATTTTTAGATGTTTTCATCACGTTTCGTCCGAATGCTCTGCACACGGACTCTTTTTTTTTAAACAGTGCAAAAAATAATCTACGATATGAACTCAAAGAAAAAAGAAAAAAATGTCTGCGCCTGTCTGTGCAGCGTGAACTTTTTTTTAACAGTCCCATAGCAAAACTAATTATTAATATCAAACATCTCAACTGTCTCCGTACCGCTATATAAAATGTGCACTTTGTGGCTAGTATAGATACAATAGTAACCAATGAGATGTTGATGTTCATTTTCCCAGTTTTCACACTTTCGGACTTTTAGTTTATACGTTTTATACATAATTTTTTTTCTCGATCTGTTATAAAAAACGACGTCGTATTAGACTTTAAATAGTTAGGTATTTATTCCAACATTTTTTTTTCTCCTCGTTTATAAACCTATAGCAAAATTGATTATTAATGTCGAAAATCTCAATCGCGTCCGCGCGGTACGGAAAGGTGTCCACGTTACGCGATGTCAAGAATTATTTTAAGATGTTTCCTTCATGTTCGTCAAAATTCTTCACAGCACAGCTGCGTGTTCGTGCATCACAGATTGTTTTTAATAGTGCTAACAATAATCTATTTTATAAATCCATAGAAAAACTGATTATTAATGCCGAAAATCTCAACCGTGTCCGTGGTGTCCACGTTGCACCATGTCAAGAATTATTTTTTGATGTTTTCTTCACGTTTCGTACAAATTCTTCGTAGTGCAGACTTTTTTTATGTTGCTAACAATAATCTGATATAAACCATATCAAAAAGAGAAAAAAGGGCAAAAAAAAATGTCGGTGTTGCGTGGATACGACTTTTTTCTAATAGTACTAACAATAATCTACTATGTAAACCCATAGCAAAACCGATTATTAATGTCGAAAATCTCAACTGTGTCCGCGTAGTGGGGACACAGTGTCCACGTTGCGCGATGTCAAGAATTATTTTTAGATTTTTTTTCACATTTCGTACAAATTCTTCACAGCACAGGCACGTGTCTGTGCAGTACGAACTTTTTTTCATCGTGCTTACAATAATCTACTATATAAACCAATAGCAAAACTGTTTATTAATTTCGAAAACCACAACCGTGTTCTCGCAGTACAGATACGGTGTCCACATTGCGCGATGTCGAGAATTATTTTTAGATGTTTTCAACACGTTTCGTCCAAATTCTCCGCACACAGACTCTTTTTTTTAAACAGTGCAAAAAATAATCTACGATATGAACTCAAAGAAAAAAGAAAAAAATGTTTGCGCCTGTCTGCGCAGTGTGAACTTTTTTTAACAGTCCCATAGCAAAACTAATTACTAATGTCGAAAATCTCAACCGTCTCTATACCGCTATATAAAATGCATACTTTGTGGCTAGTATATATACAATAGTAACCAATGAGATGTTGATGTTCATTTTTCTAGTTTTCACACTTTCGGACTTTTAGTTTATACGTTTTATACATAATTTTTTTTCTCGATCTGTTATAAAAATGATGTCGTATTAGACTTTAAATAGTTAGGTATTTATTCCAGCATTATTTTTTTCTTCTCATTTATAAACCTATAGCAAAATTGATTATTAATGTCGAAAATCTCAACTGCGTCCGCGCTGTAAGGAAAGGTGTCCACGTTACGCGATGTCAAGAATTATTTTTAGATGTTTCCTTCATGTTCATCAAAATTCTCCATAGCACAGATGCGTGTTCGTGCAATATAGATTGTTTTTAATAGTGCTAACAATAATATATTCTATAAATCCATAGAAAAACTGATTATTAATGCCGAAAATCTCAACCGTGTCCGCGGTGTCCACGTTGTGCCAAGTCTAGAATTATTTTTAGATGTTTTCTTCATGTTTCGTACAAATTATCCGAAGCACAGACACCTGTTCGCGTAGCATGGACATTTTTTTAATAGTGCTAACAATAATCTACTATATAAACCCATAGCAAAAAGAGAAAAAAAAGGAAAAAAAATGTTCATGCTTAACCGCGCAGTGCGGATCTTTTTTTTAACAGTCCCATAGCAAAACTTATTTTAATGTCGAAAATCTCAACCATGTCCGCATTGCTATATAAAAGGGCACTTGTGGTTACTGTAGATGCAATAGTATACAACGAGATGTTGTTGTTCATTTTCCCTATTTTCACACATTCAGTCATCTAGTTTTATACGTTTTATACATCATTTTTTCCCAATCTTCTATGAAAATGACGTCATATTAGACTTTGAATAGTTTGGTATTTATTCTCGTGCTAACAATAATATGCTATATAAACCATAGCAAAAAAAAAAAAAAACAATGTCGACGCTGCGCAGATACGACGTTTTTTAACAGTGCTAACAATAATCTACTACATAAACCCTTAGCAAACTAATTATTAATTTCCAAAATCTCAACCGTGTCCACGTGTGCGGACACAATGTCCATGTTGTGCCTTGTCAAGAATTATTTTCAGATGTTTTCATCAAGTTTTGTCCAAATTCTCCACATCACGGTCTCTTTTTTAACAGTGCTAACAATAATCTACGATATAAACCATAGCAAAAAAATGAAAAAAAAAAAGTTCGTGCCTATCCGTGCAGGGCGAAATCTTTTTTAATTGTCCCACAGCAAAACTAGTTATTAATGTCGAAAATATCAACTGTGTCTGCACTGCTATATATAAAGGGCACTCTGTGGTTACTGTAGATGCAATAGTAACCAATGAGTTGTTGTCATTCATTTTCCTAGTTTTCTCACTTTCGATCCTCTAGTTCTATATGTTTTATACATCATTTTTCCCTATCTGCTACAAAAATGATGACGTATGAGACTTTTAATTAATAGGTATTTATTCCTGCATTATTCGTTCTTCTCGTTTATAAACCCATAGCAAAACTGATTATTAATGTTGAAAATCTCAACCTGCACGGACACGGTGTCCACGTTGTGTGATGTCAAGAATTACGTTTCGTTCAATTCTTTGTAGCACAGACATGTGTTTGCACAACATGGACTTTTTTTTAACAGTGCTAAATAATCTACTATATAAACCCATCGTAAAAAAGAAAAAAATGGAAAAAGGAAAAAGAAATGTTTGCGCTTAACCGTGCAGTGCAGACTTTTTTTAACAGTCTCATAGCAATAAAAAGGGCACTTGTGGTTACTATAGATGCAATAGTAACCAAAGAGATGTTATTGTTCATTTTCCTTTCACATGTTCAGTCCTCCAATTTTATACGCTTTATACATCATTTTCTCCCAATTTGCTATAAAAAAGACGTCGTACTAGACTTTGAAAAGTTAGGTATTTATTCACGCGTTATTCTTTCTTCTCGTTTATAAACCCATATATTTAGAATCACTACCATATAAAAGAGCCAAAAGAAAATGACTCTCACGAGAGCTCGGAGTTTATCGAATAGGACAGCCTTAAGAAATATTATTTAATTCATAATGAATTGAAGCATCTTAATTGTCAGCATCATTAAAAAAATGTCGCGCTGTGTAGACACCGTGTCCGCGTAGCGTAGACTATTTTTTTAATAGTGCTAACAATAATCTACTGAATAAACCCATAGAGAAATTGATTATTCATGTCGAAAATCTCAACCGTGTTCGCACACGTTGCGCGATGTCAAGAACTATTTGTTGATGTTTTCATCGCGCTTCGTCCAAATTTTTCGCAGCACGAACTGTATTTTTTTAGACAGTCCTAACAAGAATCTACTATATAAACCCATCGTAAAAAGAAAAAAATGGAAAAAGGAAAAAGAAATGTCCGCGCTTAACTGCGCAATACAGACTTTTTTTAACAGTCCCATAGCAAAATTGATTATTAATGTCGAAAATCTCAACATTGTCCACACTGGTATATATAAAGGGCACTTTGTGTTTACTGTAGATGCAATAGTAACCAATGAGATGTTTCTTATCATTTTCCCAATTTTCATACATTCGGTCCTCCAGTTTTATATGATTTATACATCATTTTTTCCCAATCTGCTATAAAAACGAAGTCGTATTAGACTTTGAATAGTTAGGTATTTATTCCCGCATTATTCTTTCTTCTCGTTTATAAACCCATATATTTAGAATCACATATAAAAGAGCCAAAAGAAAATGACTCTCACGAGAGGTCGGAGATTATCGAATAGGACAACATTTTTCGAAATATTGTTTAATTCATAAAGAATTGAAGCATCTTAACTGTTAGTATCATTAAAAAAATGACACAGCGTAGACTTTTTTCCCCAACAGCGCAGACTATTTTTTTTAATAGTGCTAACAAAATTGATTATTAATGTAGATCGTGTCCGCTATCTGCACATCGCATACTTTTTTAACAGTGCAAACAATAATTTGCTATATAAATCCATAGCAAAACTGATTATTGAGGACACGATGTTGACGTTGCTCGTGTCAAGAATAAGTTTTTGATATTTTCATCACGTTTCATCCAAATTCTCCTCAACACAAACTTTTTTTTACATTGCTAAAAAGAATATAAAATATAAACCCATAGCAACAAGGAAAAGAAAAAAGAATAAAATTGTCCGCGCTACGAGGACACGGATCGTGTCCGCTATCCTTACATCACAGACTTTTTTTAACAGCGCTAACAATAATCTACTATATAAACATAGCAAAACTGATTATTGAAGTTGAAAATCTCAATCGTGTTTGCATAGTGCAGACACAGTGTCCATGTTGCGCGATGTCAATAATTATATTTAGACGTTTTCACCACGTTTCTTCCAATTTCTCCACAGCATGGACACGTGTCCGCGCAGCACAAACATTTTTTTAACAGTACTAACAATATCTACTATATAAACCTATACCAACAAGAAAACAAATGTCCACGCTGCGCGAACACGGATCATGTCTGCTGTAAAAAGACGTCGTATTAGAATTTGAATAGTTTAGGTATTTATTCCCGCATTATTCGTTCTTCTTGATTATAAACTCATATTTAGAATAACTACAATATAAAATGGCCAAAAGAAAATTACTATCACGTGAGCTCAGAGATTATTGAATAAGACAACCTTTCGAAATATTGTTTAATTCTTGTTGAATTGAAACATCTTAATAGTTAGCATTGTTAAAAAAATGTTCGCACTGCTTGGACATGAACGGACACCGTGTACACGTAGTGTAGGCTTTTTTCCAACAGTGCTAACAATAATCTACTATATAAATGCATATAAAAAGAAAAAAAAAGTGAAAAAAATGTATGCGCTGCGCCGGACACGGATAATGTCCGGTGTCCGTGTTGCGTAGACTTTTTTTTAACGGTGCTAAAATAATCTACTATACAAACCCATAGAAAAACAGATTATTAATGTCGAAAATCTCAACCGAATCCGCACACGTTGCGCGATGTCAAGAATTATTTTTTGATGCTTTCATCATGTTTCGTCCAAATTCTCCAACATGGACTTTTTTTAACAGTGCTTACAGTAATCTACTATATAAATCCACAGCGAAACTGATTATTAATGTCGAAAATCTCAACCGTGACTGCGCAATGCAATGACCGCATTGTGGGTACATTGTGTCCACGTTGCGCAATGTCAAGAATTATTTTTAGATGTTTTCATAATGTTTCGTCTAAATTCTCCGCAGCACAGACTTTTTTTACAATGCTAAAAATAATTTGCTATATAAACCATAGCAAAAAGGAAAAAGAATGTCTGCGTCGCTCGAATACAACTTTTTTTTAAACAGTGCTAACAATAATCTACTATATAAACCCATACTAAAACTGATTATTAATGTCGAAAATCTCAACTGTGTCTCCACAGTGTCCACATTGCGCGATGTCAAGAATTATTTTTAGATGTTTTCTTTATGTTTCGTACAAATTTTCTGCAGCACGGACACGTGTCCGCAGAGCACTGACTTTTTAAAACCGTGTTAACAATAATCTACTATATAAACCCATAATAAAACCAATTATTAATTTCAAAAATCACAACAGTGTCTGTGCAGTGCCGACACGGTGTCCACGTTGCGTGATATCAAGAATTACTTTTAGATTTTTCATCACGTGTCATCCAAATTCTTCGCAACACAGACTCTTTTTTTAACAGTGCTAACAATAATCTACGATATAAACGCATAACAAAAAGANATGTCAAGAATTATTTTTAGATGTTTTCTTTATGTTTCGTACAAATTTTCTGCAGCACGGACACGTGTCCGCAGAGCACTGACTTTTTAAAACCGTGTTAACAATAATCTACTATATAAACCCATAATAAAACCAATTATTAATTTCAAAAATCACAACAGTGTCTGTGCAGTGCCGACACGGTGTCCACGTTGCGTGATATCAAGAATTACTTTTAGATTTTTCATCACGTGTCATCCAAATTCTTCGCAACACAGACTCTTTTTTTAACAGTGCTAACAATAATCTACGATATAAACGCATAACAAAAAGAAAAAAAAATGTCCACGTATGTCCATGTAGCGCAGACTTTTTTTAATTGTCCCATAGCAAAACTAATTATTAATGTCGAAAATCTCAACCTTGTCCGTACTGTAAAGGGCACTTTGTAGTTACTGTAGATGCAATAGTTACCAATGAGATGTTGCTTTTCATTTTCCCAGTTTTCACACTTTCGGTCCTATAGTTTTATACGTTTTATACATCATTTTTCCAGATCTGCTATGAAAACGACGTCATATTAGACTTTCAATAGTTACGCATTTATTCATGCATTATTCTTTCTCCTCGTTTATAAACACATAAAAAACTGATTATTAATGTCGAAAATCTCAACCTTGTCTGCGCTCGCGCTGTGCGGACACGACGTCCACGTTACGGGATGTGAAGAATTATTTTTAGATGTTTCCTTCATGTTTCGTCCAAATTTTTCGCAACACACATACGTGTTCGTGCAGCAGAGACTTTTTTTAACAGTGCTAACAATAATCTACTATACAAACCCGTAGTGAAAAGGGAAAAAAAGGGGGGGAATGTTCGCGCAGCGTGGACCTCTTTTTTTTAACAGTCATAGCAAAACTGATTATGAGTGTTGAAAATCTCAACTGTGTTCGCAATGCTATATAAAAAAGGGCACTTCGTGGTTATTGTAGATGCAATAAAAACCAATGAGATGTTTCTGTTCATTTTTCCAGTTTTCACACATTCGGTCCTCCAATTTTATATGTTTTCTACATCATTTTTTCTCACAATAAGCTATAAAGACGACATCGTATTAGACTTTGAATAGTTAGGTATTTATTCCTACATTATTCTTTCTTATCATTTATAAACCCATATATTTAGAATCACTACAATATAAAAGACCCAAAAGAAAATAATTGTCACGTAAGCTCGGAGATTATCGAATAGGACAACCTTTCGATATATTGTTTAATTCAAGATGAATTGAAACGTCTTAAATGTTAGCATTGGCTAAAAAATGTCCGCGCGGCTGACTTTTTTTTGCTTTTTTTTCAACGTTGCTAACAACAATCTACTACATAAACCTATGTAAAAAGAAAAAAAATGTTCGCACTACATGGACACGGATATTTTTTTAATAGTGCAAACAATAATCTACTTTATAAACCCATAGCAAAACTTATTACTAATTTCGAAAATCTCAGCCATGTCCGCATAGTGCGGATATGATGTCCACGTTGCGCGATGTCAAAAATTATTTTTTAATGTTTTCGTCACATTTCTTCCAAATTCTCCGCAACATAGACACGTGTCCACGCAGCATGAATTTCTTTTTTTTAACAATGCTAACAGTAATCTACTACATAAACCCATAGCCAAAAGCTATATAAAAAGTGCACTTTGTGGTTACTGTAGATGCAATAGTAACCAATGAGATGCTGATGTTCATTTTCTTAGTTTTCAAACATTCGGTCCTCCACTTTTATACGTTCTATACATCATTTTTTTTCTCAATCTGCTATAAAAATGACATCGTATTAGACTTTGAATAGTTAGGTATTTATTCCTACATTATTCTTTTCTTCTCGTTTATAAACTCGTATATTTAGAATCACTACAATATAGAATAGCCAAAATAAAATGATTGTCACGTGAGCTCGAAGATTATCGAATAGGACAACCTTTCTAAATATCTTAATTTTTAGCACTGTTAAAAAAATTGTCTGCATTGCGTGGACACGGATCTTGTCCATTGTCCACGCATAGCAGACTTTTTTTTATCTGTCCCATTGCAAAACTGATTATTAATGTCTAAAATCTCAACCATGTCCACACTGGTATATAAAAAGGGCACTTTGTGGTCATTGTAGATGCAATAGTAACTAATGAGATGTTTATTATCATTTTCCTAGTTTTCACACATTCGGTCCTCAAATTGTATATGTTTTATACATCATTTTTTTCTTACAATCTGCTATAAAAATGACGTCGTATTAAACTTTGAATAGTTAGGTATTTATTCACGCATTATTCTTTCTTCTCGTTTATAAACCCATATATTTAGAATCACTACAATATAAAACAGCCAAAAGAAAATAGTTGTCATGTGAGCTCGGAGATTATCAAATAGGACAACCTTTCAAAATATTGTTTAATTCAAGATAAATTAAAACGTCTTAAATGTTACCACTGTCCGCGCGGCACAGACTTTTTTTATTTTTTTTTTCAACAGTGCTAACAACATTCTACTACATAAACCCATATAAAAAGAACAAAAAATGTTCGCGCTACCCGGACACGGATATTTTTTTTAATAGTAGAAACAATAATCTACTATATAAACCCCTAGCATAATTGATTACTAATTTCGAAAATCTTAACCATTTCCGCGCAGTGCAGATACAGTGTCCACGTTGTGCGATATCAAAAATTATTTTTTGATGTTTTCGTCACATTTCGTCCAAATTGTCCGTAACACAGACATGTGTCAGCGTAGTACGAACTTTTTTTAACAGTGCTAACAATAATCCACTATATAAACCCATAGCAAAAAGGAAAAAAAAATCCGCACTGCACGGACTTTTTTCTAGTCTCATATGCACTGCTATATAAAAAGTGCACTTTGTAGTTACTGTAGAAGCAATAGTAACCAATGAGATGTTTTGTTCATTTTCTTAGTTTTCAAACATTTCGTCCTCCAGTTTCATACGTTCTATACATCATTTTTCCCAATCTGCTATAAAAACAACGTCGTATTGGACTTTGAATAGTTAGGTATTTATTCTTGCATTATTCTTTTCTTCTCGTTTATAAACTCATATATTTAGAATCACTCCATTATAAAAGAGCCAAAATAAAATGACTGTCACGTGAGCTCGGAGATTATGGAATACGACAACCTTTCGAAATATTGTTTAATTCACGATGAATTGAAATATCTTAATTGTTAGCACTATTAAAAAAAATGTCCGCACTGCGCGGACACGGATCGTGTCTGCTGTCCATGCAGAGCAGACTTTTTTTTGTTTTTAATTGCCCCATTGCAAATTGATTATTAATGTCGAAAAACTCAACCGTGTCTGCACTGGTATATAAAAGGGCACTTTGTGATTACTGTAGATGCAATAGTAACTAATGAGATGTTTATTATCATTTTCCCAGTTTTCACACATTCGGTCCTCTAATTGTATATGTTTTATACATCATTTCTTTCTTACAATCTGCTATAAAAGTGACATCGTATTAGACTTTGAATACTTAGATATTTGTTATCGCATTATTCTTTCTTCTCGTTTATAAACTCAAATTTTTAGAATCCCTACAATATAAAAGAACCAAAAGAGAATTATTGTCATGTGACCCGGAGATTATCGAATAGGGCAACCTTTCGAAATATTGTTTAATTCATGATGAAATGAAACATTTTTTTGTTCATACTGTTAAAAAAAATGTCTGTGCATCACCGACATGCACGGACACCGTTTCCGCATAGCGCGGACTTTTTTTCAATAGTGCTAACAATGATCTATTACATAAACCCATATAAAAAGTAAAAAAAAATTGTCCGCGCTACGCAGACTTTTTTTAAACAATGCTAACAATAATATACTATATAAACCCATATCAAATATGTTGAAAATCTCAACTGTGTTCGTGCAATGCGGACACGGTGTCCATGTCACGCGATGTCAAGAATTATTTTTTGATGTTTGCATCACGTTTCATCCAAATTCTCCGCATCACAGACTTTTTTTAAACAGTGCTAACAATAATTTATTATATAAACCCACAGCAAAAAGGGAAAATAAATTCCGCGCAACGCGGACTTTTTTTTAACGGTGCTAATAATCTACTATATAAACCGATAGCAAAACTGATTATTAATGTCAAAAATCTCAACAGTGTCCACATTGCAAGATGTTAAGAATTATTTTTAGATGTTTTCATCACGTTTCATCCAAATTCTCCGCAGCACGGACTTTTTTTTTAACAGTGTTAATAATAATCTATTATATAAACCCATAGCAAAAAGGAAAAAAAAAAAGAAAAAAATGTCCATGCTGTGCGGACACGGATCGTGTTCGTTATCTGCGTAGCGCGAACATTTTGTTTAACAGTCCCATAGTAAAACTTATTATTAATGTTGAAAATATCAACCGTACGCACTGCTATATAAAAAGGGCACTTTGTGGTTATTGTTGATGCAATAATAACTAATGAGATGTTGTTCATTTTCCCAGTTTTCACACATTCGATCCTCCACTTTTATACATCATTTTTTCCCAATTAGCTATAAAAAGACGTTGTATTAGACTTTGAATGGTTAGGTATTTATTCCCGCATTATTCTTTCTTATCGTTTTTAAACCCATATATTTAGAATCACTACAATATAAAAAAGCCAAAAGAAATTGAATGTCACGTGAGCTTGATGATTATCGAATAAGACAACCTTTCGAAATATTATTTAATTCATGATGAATTGAAACATTTTAATTGTTAGCACTGTTAAAAAAAATGTACGCGCTACACGAATATCGTGTCCGCTCAGCGCGGACTTTTTTTTTATTTTTTTCAACAATGCTAACAATAATCTACTACATAAACCCATAGCAAAACTGATTATTAATCTCGAAAATCTCAGTTGTATCCACACAGTGCAGACACGGTGTCGTACGGACACGATGTCCACGTTGCGCGATGTCAAAAATTATTTTTAGATGTTTTCATCATGTTGTCCACGTGTCCGCGTAGTAGTCGAAAATCTCAACCGTGTCCCACTGTGTGGACACGGTGTCCGCATTGTACGATGTCAAGAATTTTTTTTAGATGTTTTCATAACGTTTCGTCCAAATTCTCCACAAATGCAGCTCGCACTAGTAGTGGCATTTCCACTTTCCTATGAAATAACTCAAAATCTCATCAAAGTAGCACTCTTTCGACATGTATATCAAATTCTCGAAAACCTATTTGCCATCATCATCTAATGTTCCTAGAGTTTTAGAAAAATTAGACCCAAATACAAAATTATTGTCGAATAAAAATTTTATTGGGTTCGGGTACCTTACTTTCAAGGGTTATGAAGAGGGTTTCAAGAATTTTGCAATAAAATGTGGTTCAAGACCTTGTGGGGGCAGTTAAGAACTCATTTTTGCAGAATAGGGAGGCTGCGAGGTTGCACATCGAGGCCTTCTGGAATAGGAATTATCTAGCAATTCTGGGTGCAGGTGGGGTTGTGGTGTGCATTTTGCTGTGGACGGTTTTGTTTGGGATCGCTAGCACTTTTATTAGCTTGTCTGAAGGCATGACAAAGTATGGGTTCCTAGCTCTATTTATCTTTCCTTAGATTTGACTTCCCACTTCTTCCACCTCTTTTCTCGCCAATGCAATGTACATATTAGTAGATTTCATGAAGAATCAAACAAAAAGATATTTGTAACTTCTGCAGAATTTAAATCCAGGGGTGTCTAAAAGTCCCAAAACAAACTGGACCAAACCGAACCCAAACCGAACCGAACCGGATCAAGCGATTCTTCATAAGTTAAATACCCGAACAGGTACCCGAATAGAGAACCGATGGGTTTGGGTCGAGTCTCGGGTCTAGACCAAGAATCGAAACTAAATAATTTTTTAATTGAATTAATTAAATTATTTTATTTTTCTAAGTAAATTAACAAATT
>CAIGRL010154006.1:0-15878 GCA_903798325.1 Fraxinus xanthoxyloides
ACGTAATTTATGAGCTTGTCATAGTAACAAGAGGGCATTACATTAATCATAAGTGGTACACATATTGATCGGAGTCTTACTGGTAATACACTCGAAGGCGTTCAACATTCCAGGTTTGTAGCTGAACCTTCCCATCTAGATTTTCTATCAAAAAGGTTCATGGCCTGACTCTTCTGAAATGCGGGAAGGGCCTTCCCGATTTGGACCCAACGTACCTACACCAGGCTCCTTAGAAGACAAAAACACTTTCCTCAGCACCAGATCACCTCTCCTGAATGACTTACATTTGACTTTGGCCTTATATCATCGTTGGAGATCTCATTAAACTACAAGAGATAGGGTGAGGAAAGACCTACCTCCACTGGGCTCATTGCGTATTGCTCACAACACCTGGGGGAGCTCGTCCATCCATGCCCCCTTCAATGCATCCAGTTTCTTCTTCAGGAGATGTTTTATGGTCTTATTAACTGCCTCGACCTAGCCATTTGCTTGGGGATGGTGAGGAGAGGAGAAATATTTTTTTATGCGTAGTTCATCACAAAGGTCTCGGAGCTTATTGTTGTCGAACTGTGGCCCATTATCTATGACTATTTGAGTGGGGAATTCCGAACCGGCATATGATGTTTTTCCATATGAATTTAGAGGTATGTGCCTCGGTGATTTTAGCCAATGGCTCAGCTTCGACCTACTTGGTGAAGTAATTGATGGCCACGATTGCATATTTCGCACCTCCCTTTCTTTTTAGCATGAGTCCTATCAGATCGATCCCCCATTTGGCAAAATGTAAGGGACTAGACACCACGGTTAGCTCCTGGGATGATTGACTTTGAACGGAAGAGAAGCGCTATCGCTTGTCACATCGCTTCACCAAATGTATAGCATCTTTCTTTAAGGTCCGCTAATAGTACCCTTGCCTCAATACTTTGTGGGCCAACGTTGGGCTTCCTGTGTGGTTGCCAGAGATTCCTTCCATTGATTTCTCTCAGCACATAATTCACCTCATCTCCTCCTGTGTATCGTAAGAATGGGGATGAAAACCCTCTTTTGTAGATGACCTTATCTTGCAGTACATAATGGGCGGCCCTACGCCTGAGCTTACAGGTCTCTTCTTTGTTTTTTGGTAGGATGTGGTCCTTGAGGTAGGCTATGATGGGTCGCATCCATTGTGGAGTTTCTCTGACCCACATCATTTCGTCTGCTTTAGCCATAGAGGGACTGGAGAGGTATTCAACAAGCACAAACTTAAGCAGTTTCGAGTCTTTGCTGCTTGCTAATTTTGACAAGGTATCTGTATGCAAATTTTCTACCATTGGGATCTGAGTCAGCTCGAACTTATCAAAATAAGGGATCAGTTCCATGACCTTCTTCAGATATGTTGCCATGCCTTTGTTTTTGACTGCGAACCAGTCGTTAACTTGGCTTACGACAAGTTGAGAGTCACTTCCAACTACCAAGATTTTGACTTGCATTGCTCTAGTCTGAGGCCCACCAGAAGCGTCTCGTACTCAACAACATTGTTGGAGGTTTTTAAAAACGAACCTCACTGCACAATTAAGTTTGTGGCCCTTAGGGCTTTCTAGTAGCACTCCTGCCCCTGACCCAGTTTCCCAATAAACCCATCTATATATAGCCTCCAGGTTGGTGGGTCTACCGGTTCCATAGTAACATTGATATTCGTTGCCTCTATAAATTCGACAACGAAATTCGCCACTGCTTGTCTCTTTATCGAAGTTCTGGGCTGGTATGAAATGTCAAACTCACTTAACTCCATAGCCCATTTTATTAACCCTCCTGATGCATCAGGTTTTTGGAGCACTTGTTTGAGTGGGATGTGCATTAGAACTCGTATGTTCTAGGCTTAAAAGTAAGGCTTCAGCTTCGTCGAAGCAATCATAAGGGACAAGGCGAGCTTTTCCACGTCTATGTAACATGTTTCCGCTTGTAGGAGGGCCTTACTCACATAGTAGATAGGCAATTGTGTGTTGCCCTCCTCTCGCACCAATACCGAGCTTACAGCATCGGCTCTAACAGCCAAATATAACAACAATGTTTTTCCTTCCTTAGGCTTCGAAAGAAGTGGGCTTTCTCCAAGTGCTTCTTCAACGTTTGGGTGTCTCTTCACATTCTTCGTTCTATTGGAACCTTTTCCCTCCCTATATAACCTTAAAGAAAAGAAGGCATCAGTTCTAGCCTTAGAATTGAACTGGTTCAGCGCTGCGAGGCATCCTGTCAAGCAATATACTTCCTTTGGTTTGCTAAAGGGTTTCATGTTTAGCAAGGCCTTAATTTTCTTGGGATTCGCCTCAATGCCTCGCTGGTTGACCATGTAGCCCAATAATCTTTTGGAAGCAACGCTAAAGGCGCACTTCAACGGGTTCGACTTCATGCGATACTTCATTAGAATCTCAAAAGTGGCTTGCAAATGTTCAATATGGTTTGCTGATTTGAGCCTCTTCACAAGCATATCATCAACGTACACGTCTATTGTCTTGCCTATAAGGTCGGAAAACATCTTGTTAGCTAATCGTTGTTAAGTTGCACCAGCATTTTTCAGACCAAAGGGCATAACTTTGTAGTAATAGAGTCCTCAATCAGTGATAAAAGAGGTGTGCTCCTCATCCGATAGATGCATGGGATCTGGTTATATCCTGAATATGTGTCCATGAAACTCAATAGTTCGTGGCCTGTAGTGGATTCGACCAGTTGGTCGATCCTTTGAGAGAAAAACTATCATTCGAACAAGCTTGGTTGAGGTTGGAGAAGTCTATGCAGACCCTCCACTTGTCGTTACCCTTCTTCACTAAAACGGGATTTGATATCCATTTTAGATATGCTGCCTCTCTGATAAACCCATTCGATATAAGTTTCTACACCTCTTCCTTCAATGTTGCATACTGCTCTAGGTTTAGGGCTCTCATCTTTTGCTTGTGATGAGTGAATTTTGGGTCTATTTTGAGCTGATGGCAACTGATTATGGGATCAATGCCCACCATATCTTCATGTTTCTAGGCAAACACATCCAAGTTATCGAGCATGAAGCCTTTAAGCTTGGCCTTTGTTTCTGGTTTGAGCTCCTTCCCTATTTGCAGTGACCTTGTGGGGTCGTTCGAGCTTATGGGGAAAAGCTCCGGCTCTTTTATTGGGGTCGCCTACGAGTTCGATTCCGTAACTCTGAGCTCTAAATCCACCTCGATGACCCCTTCCTCAAGGACGTCCACTTGTTCACAGGTTAAACCTTCTTCAGGTGCATCAACCATTTCAACATCTATCAAGGAGCTGAGGTAGCACTCTCTCGAACCCATCTACTTACCTCATACTGTGGCAACTCCTTCCTTGGTAGGGAATTTCATACAAAGATGATGTATAGACGTTATGGCCTCTAGCTCTTTTAAGGCGGGTCACCTTAAAACTCCATGATAGGTGGACCGGTGGTCTACGATAAAAAATTCCATGAAATGGTGAGCCTTAAATGGGGACTCTCCCATTTCCACCGTCACGTGATCTTTCCCCTAAGAACGACGCTATCACAAGTAAAATCGTACAGAGGGACGGTCATTGGAGCGAGCTCATGGTCCACCATCATCTTGTCTAAAGTGGTTCCAAATAAGATATTGACAGAACTTCCATTTTCTGCCAGCATAAACTTGAGACCATTTATGACCATGATGGCTCGTACTACAATACATCACAATATGGGAAATGAACTCACGTGGCGTCTGCTGGGGAGAATGTGATTGGTGGGGTATTCCCAGCACATCGACTACTGTTGTTGATTAAGTAGCTCGCTATAGGTGGATCATTTATTTCTCTCGCATAGTTCCTCAAAGCATTCTTGGAACTTCCTCATATATGCAGACCAACAATTATGGTGTCAATTTCTCTGATGGGTACGTAGTCAATGTTCGTTAGAGGCTCTCTTCGGGGCCTTTGACCTCTTGCTATGTTTCTGTCTTTTTTATGCTCCCTCCGAGGCGATTCATTCCAGCGGTTCCACCTCGCCTCATTGTGCCTAGGCTCTTGCCTAAGCAGAGGAGCATTTCTTTGCACATGGTGGGTATCTCTACCATAGGCATGGGGGCCCGCATGTTCTTCATGATATGACCTAGACAGGAAATTTCAGTGTTATGGCTGTTAGTTCGATAATATGTGCAGTATTTCCTATCTCTAGGCTCTCTACTCCTTCCACTGCCTCTACCTCTTCCTCTGGGTAAGTTCGGCTACCTGTGATTATCAGGTCCAACCTCTTCATATGCCAAAGAAGGCACGATGTTTAGCATGGCGGTGGCCAACTCTTGTCCCGGGGTGGGGGCTATGGTGTGTCTTGCTTATTGTTGATCCACCAAATGGGAGACAAGACCCCTTCCCTGCCTTTGGGGTAATGGGAATCCCATTGAGGTTCGGTTGCGGTGGTCAATAAATTCCTCGTTGACAATTTTGCTTCCCATCATCTCCACCAAGGCATCATAAAAGGTGGGATTTTTATTTCGTACGTTGCTCCAAAATAGAGTATTCATGTTGAGGCCTCCCTTTAGTGTAGAAATGGCCTTTCTATCAGCGACCTGCTTGCAATAGGTCATCTCGTTCGTGAAACAAGCTAGGTAACTTTTTAGGGTTTTCCCTGCTTGCTGCCTCATATCATGTAACCTTTGGATAGGGGCTTCTCCTTCCTTGCTTGACAAGTATTGGTTTAAAAATGTCTTTTTAAGGTCCAACCAACTTCTGATGCTACCAGCAGGAATATGGTTGTACCAGATTTCTGCGGCTCCCGTTAGTGTGAGATGGAAAGCTCAACATTTTAACGTCGACGAGGCCCCTCGTAGAGACATTTAAGTTTTTTAATTGTTGAGGTGTTTCATCGAATTGCATTTTCCTTCATATTTGTGTATTTTTGGTGGTACAAAATGGTTAGGAATCGAGTCATTTCTCAATTCTTGAGAAAATGGCAAACTCTCATCATCGTCATCTAGCTCGAATGATCTACAAGGACCATTAGAGTCATTTTCCTCTACCTGATACCGAGGTTGTGATGTTCCAGCATGATTTCTTGCATTCGCTGCATCTCTTCTCTCTCGCCTATTTCTAGGCGATGGTGGCACCCCTTGAGGCTCTTACCTCTAGTGTTGTTTTCGTCCTCTTTGAGTTGGGGGAAGGCTGTTGGGACCTATTTCTAGGCTCAGAGGGCCCAATTCTATCGAATACGCTGGTGGACCTTTGAGGTTCTTGTTCATGAGGGTATACAAGGGGAAAGTTTTCCTCCATTGGCACATCTTTGTCGGGACGGCTCATAACATAGTTAGTGGAGGCATATACTTCCATCTCTCTCCACTAGGTCGTCATTCATCCCATACGTTTGAGTGTATCTCGTCGTGTCATTTTCCTCATTTTCTTGGGGAAAAGCCCTATGCTGAGGCGCCTGGGACCCAGCCTGTTGGTGCATTTACATGAGCAACTGTTGCATGACAACGTTTTGCTAGGCCATATTTCTCATATGAGTAGTCATTTCTCTAACTTCTCTTGCCAGGCGTGCAATGGTTCTACCTCTTCTATGTGGTGGTAGGGACGATGCATGTTTACGTTCGTGTGGATGACCTCTTCTTCATAGGCCTTTTGCTGCCCATCTCCACCATGTGTTCCTTGGTGACTTGAACTCATTGTGTTTCCAAACTGTTCCTTTGTTGACCCTAAAAAATGGACCAATGATGTGGCCAACAGATAATTAGAAACTAGTGTCCTCGTAAGCCGAATCAAAATGTATTATTCAGATCAACTTACCAATTTTCCAGATAAATCAATGAAGGGAACGATTCCAAGTGTTAATTATGTTGTAATGTCCTTATTTCGTTAATAAAAATGGGGTTGATTTAAGGAGTGAGCATTAATTCACGAGAGAGAATGTATTCTTTGAATATGTAAACTTGCATTACCCTCGAATGGTGTCAAGTGTGGCCTTTTATACTTAAGGTAAGGTAAACGAGGTTCGTCGGATAATGAGGAACACGGTCCTGCTGGATTCATTGGCCCTTATTAACATCAATCAGGCAGTCAATAGCTTTAAATTATGGGATCTCCATATCTTTTAAACTTTAGCCCTGAGATTTAACAGTATAGGTGTGCAGAGGCAGCGTTGGCAATGTGTTGTCTTATCAATCACTTCACCACAAGATGACATGATCAGGGTCGCGCGGGCCTCTGCTGCAAAGGGGATCAGTTCACTTTGTTCCCTGGGAAAAAGGTTCGTCCCTGTGTACAACAAGGTCGCCCATACTGGCTCGTAAGGTGTTGGCCTATCCGCCCACCACGTGGACATTTTTATTTTCGATTATTTATATAAGTAACAATTACTTTTCTAGTTTGGCTCAAGAAGAACATGGAACCATCTCTTAAGGTCTTTAGGTCCTTTTTTGGGATGAAATCACTAGATAAATATAACTATTTTGTCATATTTACACACAGTGATCGAGGTCGTCCTGCTAACCAACATTTTAAGATGCCCTTTTTTTTTGCCTCCAACATCAGGCGAAAAAGTTGTTCCTTTTATGGCCGCCCAATCAAGGCCATATTCTATTTTCCAATTTAGTAGGGTATTCCCATCTTGTTTGTTTCAACTGAGCCCCCTTCTTTCCAAGCCTCGTGTAGCTTTGTCGATGTCCATGCATGTTCTAGAATCCTCGAGAACTATTTTAATGTTGTCTTAGTCAATCATGGTCTTATTCAAGAAAGAATCAATTACGGATTGGTTAGTTTTCATCTCATATCATCTTAACTTTGGTTATGCTTGAGAGATTATCAAACAAGTCGAATTTGTTCGAAAATTAGTTTTAATTAGTTAGTTTGACCAACTTTTGACCAATTATTTTAATGGGTCCCATTAGTTGGACAAAATATTTCTTTGGTCGAGTGTGTTCCACACCATAAGTAGATTAATGTAATGTATTTATTTTCTCAAAACCAGTTTAGGGTGAATGAGAATTAAGGTCAAAAGATGACTACTTGAAATTGAAAATAAAAATTGGTAGAAAATTGAAAAATGACAATCTGACATAGGAAAACTAGAAGAGTAGAATCCACTTTATATTGCTCAAATTTGAGACTTGGGTTTGGGTACCAATAGTTTTTTAAGGGAAGATGACCTACATGCTAGTAGATTGAGCCCAAAGCCTAAGAGGGCGCCGTCATCGCCGACTGACTGGCACGTGTCATGGGCTTGGGCTTTGAGCCAAGTTGGTATGTAGCTTTTTGTAATAATATATTCATTTATATTATTTATTTTTCCCCAAATTTTCTGTATGCGATACGGTGGCGTCTTCTAGAAATTAGCGGCTAATAGTTAAACTACTTGGCCAAACGGGGTTGTGTCTATTAAAGGCACAACATTTTCGATTGTTGTGTCTTTTGGATACAATTTTTCAATTTCTATATAAAAGTCCTCTTACTTTGGATTTTATTTATTCCAAAAATCTTTCCCAATTCTCTCTTACAAAAATATAATTCTTCCATCCTACATTATTCTATATTGTGCATTTCAATCCTGAATAATATTTACGTGCATTTTAGTCCTCCAGTTTTAGAGAGATAACAAACATTAGTAGGTTCGTCGAGTCTTGTAATTTGGAGTGCTACTATTACAAGTCGAGATCGTTGTATTTTGAGAAATGAGTACCGGAAGACCGTCAGCACCAGTGCAGACATTATCGTTTTAAGGAAAAAGAGTTGAACTCTTACCTCGATCATTATCATTTTTATTTCATTCAATTTTACAAGACGGTATTCTGCCCAACTGTTTATTCATAAATTATTACACGGTAAAATCATTATTTGCCAACGAAGTTTTAGGATGAAATATGGAAGAATTGTGAAAAAAAAAATGAAAGAAACCCTTTACCTCTTTGGCATAAATGATGGGAAGAAATGTGGTATGTATATTTTATATTTAAGTTTTGATTACATGAGTTAATTATGATTAACTCAAAAATAGGGTATATTTCATTATTTTTTTAAATGAGGTATATAGGCTAATTTTTCGCAGTTGACATAAATGACTATCCAGTTCATATATATTTTTTTCAATGTATACATTTGATTTAAAATTTGAATATTTTAAGAAAGAGAATAATTTATCAGTAAGATTTTATCTTTCACACTACCCTTCAAGTATAAGTTAAATTCATCTTTTTATTTATTACACGTTCACGAAAATATTTGTCCGTTCTAAAATCAGCGCAAATGTACAGTTCGTTAACAAGCAGTAAAATGAATTTTGAATCCAAGTATCATTCCCACAGGGATTTATTAGTTCAAATTATAATTTTCTTAACCTCAACCGAAACAATGAAAATTGAAAATGTTTGTTTTGAATGAAATTATAACTAAATTAAGGTTAATTATGCAAATATGAATGAATTAACTAACTAAATGTAAATTGGAGATGAATGTGATTTGAGGTGTTTTCTAATATACGATGAATGTACTACGATCATAAATCCCTATGTAATAATCGTTTTAAACCTAGTTTTATACTTTGACATACGATTGGAATTATTGAAGAATCAATTCTCCTAAATTATTTAATAGTCTCTCTCGAGAAAAGTTAAACATATTATCATATATGACCCAACTATATTTCTATGATGGAAGCAAATATACAAGAATGCATGAGTCTATGAACACTTAAAGATTCCCATAGGGTATAGCGGTATATTTCTATCCCATGTCGAACCCTATGATGATTTATATATGTCGAATTTATTTCCCTTTGCTCGAATGCATGAAATAAATCACCAAACTCACACAATTAGCGTGCACTATGATCATGGAGAAAATAAGATCATATAAATCATTAAAATATTCAAAACGTGTTTTTGATGTCAAGAATATAAAACTAAAAACTAAAAATTAAAAATCATATTACATAGTTCATCTAACAATAGTATAGAATTTATCTAGTTTAGCATAGTGGAAAGAAGAAAATTAGAAAAATAGATGAAAAACGACATCACCAATTGAATTCTCGAATTAAATATTCGCGTCGTGTTGTTCTCATTGTTCTTGCCTCTTTTTCCTCTCTGAAAATCTTGATAAAACTCCTCCCCTTCGTTCTAGACGGCCTTAGGGTTTAAATACATGACCCTAGATTTGATTCCACAAGTAGTTGACTTGAAATAGGAAACCAAAAATTAGCCCAAAAATCCCTTATATGAGACCGTATAGTGTATCCCTATGTGACCGCATAGAACAAATGAAAGTGGCCCTTAAATTTGCCGAAAGCACCTATGCGACCGCATGGTATTAAAAACTTCCAAAATGTGGCAATTTGGTCCTTGAACTCCGTTTTTCCAATCTCAACCTCTCTTCCACGTCTTCTTCCTCCAGTGTATTATTCCAAAGCTCAATTGATCCTCGATATCTCACATCTTCAATTCCTCTTCCGGATCATCCTTTGATTATTTGCACATTGGTTCTTGAACTTTGATTTTCTTCCATTTTAGTCATTTTTTTTCATTTTTCTCCTAATTTTCACTGTATTCATCATTGTTGTCTTTCAAAACACAATCTACATCGAATTAAGCTATGTTCCACATATTTATTAACAATTATTTATGTTTGTGGCCTAGAATAAGTGTGTAAAAACGTACTTATCATTACACATCAAATTTTATCAATAATAACAAGATACTTGATTCGAAGACCATTGCTTAATACCATCATATACATTCAACAACGAGAATGCAACAATTTGTACACCATAGTTTTTCGGACTCATCCATCAAAAGTAATAGTGCACATTATTTTTTGTTATCCTTCAAGATTATACAATAAATATGAACTAATTAGCTAGATTAATACAAACAATTGAAACAAATCTGACAAATCAAGAACATGAAGATGAAGAAAGTTTCTCTTGTAATTTCCATTTCTTCCTTTTTTGTTGAATGTATTTAAGAGAGTGTGTGTGTGTGTGTGTGATTTTCGCGTAACTGGAAAATGACTTTGGTTTTCACTTTTCAATGAAGCCCAAGAGAGATGGAAATAAACACAACAACCAACCTATTTTTTGTACTTTCTTTGTTTTCCATGCTCAATTTATTGCCGGTTTTCAAATTTCATTACTGATTTGTTTTTTGTTGAATACTTTGGACTGTAAATAAAAAAACACAAGCTTTGAGGACAATGTTCTCTTATTAAATTCAAAGTAAGACTTGGCTTATATAAGCCTTTACAAACAAACTGAACAATAAACATGTAGCCACGTTTTCACAGCCTAGAAACGTGGTAAGTAGTTGAAAGACTAAATCAAATCAAACTCATGACCCTATTAAATAGGGATTGTTAACATATCAGTAAAACAACTGAAAAAACATAACTTCAATACTCTCCCTTAAAATGATTGTAATTTGCATTCAGTTTACAACAGGAACACTACAGACTCCAAGCAATTTTCTCAGCTTCAAGAAGGCAGCGAGCTTGAGGGGTTTGGTCATGATACAACCACCTGCTCCTGTGAATTGCAGTACACCAGTTCCACCACAACATCCTTTGAGAGATCACGAAGGAAGTGAAATCGAACATCAATGTGTTTGTTCCTCCCATGCATCACTGGATTTTTGGAGAGTTTAATCGTCGAGCTATTATCACATAATAATGTTGTGCGCTTGTTTTGATCCTGCCCCAATTTTTCAAGTACTCTTTTCATCCAAATACTTTGACAAGCACATCCAGGTGCTGCTATGAACTCAGCTTCTGTAGTAGAAAGGGTAACAACTGGTTGTTTCTTTGAGGACCGCGCTACAGCACCAGAGTTAAGCATAAAGACATACCCCGATGTGCTTTTTATGTCATCGGTATCCCCTGCATAATCACTATCTGTATAGGCCATTAGTTCCTTATTCCCTTCTTTCTTATAAAGAACTCCAAGATCCATAGTCCTTCTCAAGTATCGAAGTATCCTTTTTGCTGTCTGCCAATGCAATTCAATAGGGCTTCCCATGTACCTCCTAATTAAACTCACTGAATACATGAGATCAGGTCTGGTTGAAGTCAAGGACATCAGGCTTCCAACAACTTGTTTGAACATTGTGGCATCAACTCTCCCTCATCCTTCGTCTCGCGATAGCTTAGAACCAGGGACTATAGGATTTTTCACAGGATTTCTCTTATCCATCCCAAACTTTTCTAACACTTCTCAAGCATATTTCTTCTAACTTAAATACACACCATCATCATTCTGACATACCTCCATACCAAGAAAATATCTCATCCTTCCCAAATCAGACATATCAAACTCATTCATCATAGAAGTTTTGAAATCATCAAACATGCTCTCATCATTTCCAGTATATATTAGATCATCAAAATAAAGGCTTTCTATTAAAAACTTACCTCTCTTCTTTGATTTTATGAAATAAGTGTGTTCATATTCACACTTCTTAAAGCCTTCTCTGACAAATAATGCTTCAATCTTACTGTACTAAGCTCGGGGAGCTTGCTTAAGCTCGTACAGTGCCTTCTTTAGCTTATACACCTTGTGCTCATGTCCCTTCTTTTCATACCCTTGAGGCTGCTCAACAAACACAGCCTCACTCAGTTCACCATGCAAGAAGGCTCTCTTCACATCTAATTGAGATATGATCCATCCATTTTGAGCAGCTAAAGCAACAACCATTCGAACTGTGTCTAATCTGGCGTCTGGAGCAAAAACTTTAGTTTAATCAATTCCATGTTCTTTAGTGTACCCTTTGGCCACTAATCGAGCTTCACACTTATCAACTTTACCATTTAAATTGAGCTTTGTTTTGAAAATCCTTTTGACTCCAATCTTTTTAACTTCACTATTCAAATCTGTCAGCTCCCAAGTATTGTTCTTTGCAATTGATTCCATTTCCAAGTCCATGGCAGCCCTCCATTTTGCATCCCTAGCAGCTTCCTCAAATGTAGTTGGATCACTGCATGCAAGCATAGCTAAATCATTTTCATCCTCATCTCTAGACAGTCCCTCCACTTGTATAATCCTCCATCCAGGTAGGATGTCTTCTTGCTCTCCCTTCATCCAAACTCGGTGAACTATATTCTAGTGTTTCACCAGAGGATGAACTCCCTATATCTTCCTCGTCTGCAGCAACTCCTTCCTCTCATTCTTCTTCACTTTGAACACTCTTATCATCATCTTCCCATTCTAGATTCTCCAAACTTGCATTTCCACTAGCCTCTGCGCAATTCCAGCTCTTGTCTTTCTCAAAAATCACATCATGACAGATCACAACTTTCTTAGAAATGAGATCATATAACCGTAGGCCTTTGACTCTTCACTTATCCCCAACACTCGAAGCTTTTAATATCCAGCTTTGTTCTTTTATTGTCAGGAATGTGAACATGTGCTAGGCATCCAAAGACTCGAAAATAGTCAACTCTAGGCTTTTCGCCACTCCATGCCTCCTGGGGAGTCATATCTTTCACTGCAAATGTTGGAGAACGATTGAGTATACGCACTATCTAGTTGAATGCCTCAGGCCAAAAGGTCTTAGGAATATGCTTTTTAGAAAGTATGATGCGTACCATGTTCATCATCGTTCTGTTCTTCCTCTCGGCAACTCCATTTTGCTGAGGAGTATGGGCTGCAGTTAATTGTTTGTTGGTCGCATTCAACTTGCAAAACTCATTAAAATCATGAGAGGTGAACTCTCCACCTCTGTCAGTTCGTAAACAGCTAATATGTGCCACAATCTCTTTCTCGACAATATTCTGAATTTTTTGAAACAAACAAATGCTTCTGACTTCTCACGTAAGAGATACACCCAAGTCTTTCGGCTAAAGTTATCAATGAAACACAACACATACCTCATCTGGCTGTTTGAAGTAAGAGTGATTGGACCGCATACATCAGCATGCACCAACTGAAGCCTTTGTAAAGCCCTCCATAAACTCTTCTTGGGAATTACATCTCTATGATGCTTCCCTTTTAGGCAATCAGTGCACAGCTTGGAAGGTGCTTTTAGCTAAGGCAAACCATCAACCATTTTTTGTAAATAAGGGTTCTCAAACCCTTGAAGCTTAAGTGGTCATATCTACAATGCCACAAGTGAGATTTGTCTTCTGTGATGGTCTGAAAACATATGGACAGCTTAGGCACCATTCTAGCAAGTAGAACAAACATTCGATTTGTGGTCATTTCATTCTGCATGATCAACCCCCTTCTCGAATGATAAATTTTACATTTCCCATTTTGAATCAAAATTGCAAGTGCTTTCTCCTGTAATTGTCCAATGCTCAACAAATTATTCTTCAATTCTGGAACATAATAGACTTCAGTGATGACCTGTGTGATGCCTCCAACTTGTAGCCTTACATTTCCCTTTCCCATGACTTCCATTCTTGAGTTATTCCCCAACTTGACTGTCTGCCTATAGTGCTCATCAAGATCTGAGAACCAGTCTTTGTTGCCACTCATTTGGTTGCTGCAGCCTGAGTCGAGGAACCATATTTTCTCTCTTTCTGCCTAATGTGTTTCTACGTAAGGCATTAGTAGCATTTCCTTTTTCTCGTCAAGCTCGGCGTAGTTAGCTCCATTATCCCAGCTAGGGCATTCATATTGAAAGTGCCCCAGCTTATGGCACCTGTAGCATTCAACTAGAGCTTTGTTGAACATTTGTCTTCCTCGGCCTCGACCTCTTCCTCTAAAGTCTCCACGAGATCTTCCCGTTCTTTCAAACTTGTACTCATCTCTTCCTTCAAACTTCTCTGCATTTGTGACTTTCAAAACATGTTCCTCTTCTCTGTGGCCTCGTATCCTCTACTCGTGCATAAGCATGCAGCTTTGTAGTTCATCTATGGTCATGGTTGCAAGATCATTGGACTCTTCAATTGAGCAAACCACATAATCAAATTTGGTGGTCATCGATTTGAGTAGGTATTGTTGGAATCCCTTCTCCAACAAGGTCCAGTATTCCTTTGATCGGAGAAAATTCTCCATGAGCATGGCCCAATGGTCGTAGTGTCCATCGAACCTGGGAATTGCAGGTTGAACGAAGTTGCCCTCCGTTGCCATACCTTGACCTCTCTTTACGCTTCTCTGTTCTTCTCTTTTTTTGGTCTCTCACTCTCTCAAGAAGACTGCAGTTTCTCAAACTTGACTCAATTAAGCCCTTGTGATGGAGCTCTGATACCAAATGTTGAATACTTTGGACTGTAAATTAAAAAAAAACACAAGCTTTTGGGAGAATGCTCTCTTATTAAATTCAAAGTAAGACTTGGCTTATATAAGCCTTTACAAACAAACTGAACAATAAATATGCAGCCACGTTTTCACAACCTACAAACGCGGTAAGTAGTTGGAAGACTAAATCAAATCAAACTCATGATTCTATTAAATATGGATTATTAACATATCAGTAAAACAACTAAAAAAACATAACTTCAACATTTTCTTAGCTCCCGTTTGGTAGGATTCAGATCAAGATTTAATCTAAATCAAAGTTAACAACTAATCTTAGCTGCATATTTTATGGATTCACAACTTTTCATCCACACATTTTATCAAATTTTACCAACTAAAAATCTTATTTTATCCTCGCTAAACATGGGTTTAACTTTTTATATTTTTTTTTGTGTCCCAATCCACTTCTGGGTGCATGTCATATTTTCAATTTAATACGAGGATAATTTTTGTCAATGAGTAACATTGCGAATGTTGTTGTTTTTGTTACTTTCGATACCACTTTGAAAAATCCATTTTAGGAGAAATGAATAATGAGTATGAGTTTATGACAATGATCTTCACAGAGCACAAATGAGAAATGTTATAAAAAAGTCATGATAATAAATATTTAAAACTGAAATCAATTGAATACAGATTGTAATAAAATGTAGAGAATGGAAGACAATGGGAGTATGGAGAAAGTGAAATTGAGAAAATGAAATGATCGACTCAATTTTAATAATAAGGAAATACTTTTCCTCTCAATCTTTGCAAGATATAACAAATCTATTGTTAATTATTATTTTGTAACACAATTCATGTCCAACCTTACGAATATGTTGCAATATTTGTCTTCCCTCAATTTTGACTATACTGGGCCTGTTTAAGCCGAATTAAAATTTGATTTTAATCTAAATCAAAGTCAAACAATCAATATCAATCACATCTTTTATGAGTCTCATATCTTTTCAACCACATATTTCAAAAATTTCTATCGCAATTTACTAAAAATTTGATTTTAATCCACATCAAACACTCCCTAAATAATGAATTTGAACTCCTCTTTAAATAAAAATAAATAAATTATAGCAATAAAACAACAAAATAATAAGGAAAAATTACAATAGAGTTCTTTCGAAAAGTACAAATAATTTTCACTTAAAATAATGAAATACATATTAACGCACAAAAAATAAACACATCATCTTTTTCGAACCAAGCTCTAAACAACCACCCTGATCCCCACCATGACACCCCAACCCCCAACCCCAAACGAAATGATACCTTCACAAATGCAATCATACTTTCGGAGGCAATGACACTCTTATCACTTAAAAAAAATTATTTGTAAAAAATAAAAGACATATTTTTCCCAAACCCACCTCACCACTCATTGCAGTAGAACCATCACATCTTTCCAATATTTGTTTGTAAGGCCAAATCGCACTAAAAATTAGGATCTTTAAAAACTAGGGCCCTGTTCTATTTGCTGTTTTCAAGCCATTTTCTGTTTTCGATTTTTCAAAACAGTGAAAACGCGTTCTCTTTCCTATTTTCGAAAACGCTTTTTTGAAAACAAGTTAAAAATTTACAAAGGAAACACAAAACAACAAATTTATCGTTTTGAGTGTTTTCAGTTATAATCAAGCCAAAATTTTCAAAACAATTTTTTAAAATGACAAAAAGAACA
>CAIGRL010154036.1:0-12892 GCA_903798325.1 Fraxinus xanthoxyloides
ATTTATCATTAAAGAGTTGTGATTTGAGAATTACGATAAGTAAAAAAAAATCATATGATGGAGTTGTTGGTTCAATTCAACAATGTGTACTTTATTTTTTTAGTATTTTGGATATATATATATATATAATTAAATATTAATAAATGACATCGCTCTTATAATCGTTGATTGTCGACGATCAACATTCGATCTGCCCGTGCTAAAATTTTGTGGTGGATCCGCCACTGCTTACGTCTTGTATATTTAAAATAAATGAATTATAAATTTTTGACGAGAATAATTTATTTTAATACACAAGCCTTTATAATTGAACTCAAACCGATAAAGCCACACGGATTGTAAGACAGTCCATTGCATGCATGGTTGGCTATGCATTCACATGCCAAGCCTAGATGACCCGGTAGATTTAATTTTGACACCTCTATTTCCAATCATTAACGATAGCATTTCCCATAATTGTGTCCATAATGAACATATGAAAGCCCCCACAGACGCCTCCAATAGGGGGCTCCACGTGTCCATTACGGACACAATTATATTATGAGTTATGTCATAATAGGTTATGTACCCGAGCATAACCCTAACGATATCGTACCCAAGCATGAAAATTTTTGAATCCACAAACTTTGCTTTAACCATTCATTGGTTGATCTTGTGATCTATATGAAAGACATACATTAACCTCAAATACCTAATCAGTCCAAGAATATATAAAACTATGCTCACTTCTGATCATGTGATACTCAGTGGATATAGACAAGAGATTCCCACCATCATCCATCCTGTGGCAAATAGTTTCATTGACATGTTGGAATTTCTGATAAATATCGTGGATTTAAATAAATAAGTAGAAGGAAAATATTAGAAATAAAAAAAATAAAAAAAGATCAATATTCAGTCTGCTCGTGCTGAACTTTTGGGTGAGTCCGCCACTGCTTACGTCTTATATATTTAAAATAAATGAATTATAAACTTTTGACAAGAATAATTTATTTTAATACACAAGCCTTTATAGTTGAACTCAATCCGATAACGCCACATGGATTGTAAGACAGTCCATGCATGCATGGCTAGCTATGCATTCACATGCCAAGCCTAGATGACCCGGTAGATTTAATTTTGACACCTCTATTTCCAATCATTAACGATAGCATAATAGACACAATTATGTTATGAGTTATGTACCCGAGAGCATAACCCTATTGATATCGTACCCAAGCATGAAAATTTTGGAATCCACAAATTTTGCTTTAACCATTCATTGGTTGATCTTGTGATCAATATGAAAGACATACATTAACCTCAAATACCTAATCAGTCCAAGAATATATAAAACTATGCTCACTTCTGATCATGTGATACTCAGTGGATATAGACGAGATTCCCAACATCATCCATCCTATGGCAAATAGTTTCATTGACATGTTGGAATTTCTGATAAATATCGTGGATTTAAATAAATAAGTAGAAGGAAAATATTAGAAATAAAAAAAATAAAAAAATAGTCAATACGGAGTAGAGTCACATAGACCACAGCCATACAATGAGTGAGAGGCTATTCTATCATCAATAATCTAATCCACTTCTCTTTCTCTTCATCAGACACCAATAGAATTCAAACTTAAAACCCTCCACCACCTATCTCCCATTTTAATCCCATTTCACTCTCTTCTTTGCTACTAATTTGTGCTGCTTCTGCATTGTTCTCGTGCAAGTTGCACACATGGCTTCGGCTGCTCTTTCTGTAGCCAATTCAACTCTCCAGGTTACATATAGAACAACAATCTACGATCTATATCATTCATCATCTGTATCAGTGTATAGCCTTCTCAGATATTTATGCAATACTTTGTGTAGGTTGGGAGCAAGGGATTTTCTGACTTTGCAGGGCTTCGCAGTTCGTCTTCCTCTCTTCCATTCGCGAGGAGGACAAATAATGATTTGCTTTCTGTTATTGCCTTCCAGACATCTGTTGTGAGTACCGTGGAATTAAGCAAGATTTTGTAGCGTCTAGTCTTGTTCGGTACCGCATACTAAACATGCTTTAAAGATTTTGCAACTGCCTCTTGAACAATAGAATGATGTGGTTAAAACCATTGCCAGCCTAGAGATTGGTAGAGTAATTTGAATGAACAATTTTTGTGAAATTCATGACTATGAATCTATGATACAAACTGCTCTCATTAAACAATCTTTAAGACAAAATTCCTATTTTTTTTTTTTCCCCTCAAACTCATTTTTAAAAATGAAAAATATGACTTTTATCCATTATATTAAGCCATCAATTTTGAATTTCTATATCTTATGTGGGGCCCAATAACGACTATATTTTTCATTCTCATTCTATAATAATGTGGCTCAAATAGGGTCTAAAATTTCACTTCTAAGCCCATGTTTGGACTCCATTAAATAATTTTTGAGAAAAAATTTATTTCGGAACAGTAATTTTTTGAATAATGTGTGGTTAAAAAAGAAGAATTTTTTTTTTAATCTACATGTANCCCTCAAACTCATTTTTAAAAATGAAAAATATGACTTTTATCCATTATATTAAGCCATCAATTTTGAATTTCTATATCTTATGTGGGGCCCAATAACGACTATATTTTTCATTCTCATTCTATAATAATGTGGCTCAAATAGGGTCTAAAATTTCACTTCTAAGCCCATGTTTGGACTCCATTAAATAATTTTTGAGAAAAAATTTATTTCGGAACAGTAATTTTTTGAATAATGTGTGGTTAAAAAAGAAGAATTTTTTTTTTAATCTACATGTAATTTTATTTTATTGTAGAATGTGTGATTAAAAGAAGAGAGTAAAAAATGTATTTGGCATAAAATGGAGCCCAAACAGTGGCTAAATAAATAATTTTTTATTAATCAAATTTATTTTATTTCACAATAAATAATTTTTTATTTATTGTGAAATTCATGAATATTATACGAACTTGCTTTGTTTGACAACTATTAAAATATTTTTGTTTTCTTAAACTCATTTTTAACCACAATTCTCACGATAAAATATTTTGTACGTAAATTCAAAACTTTTTCCTATTTTTTAATTACACACATACTCCCAAAACTCATTTTTTCGAAAATAAAAAAACTCATTTTAATGGTTGTCAAACGTGGGCTAAAAATAGCTATGGCTGGTTTGGCAACGATTAAAACTTCACTTATAAGTAAGCCTTTGGCCTCCATTAAAATAAAATTTTAGGAAAAATGTTTTTTCGAATAGTTATTTTTTAAAGAATGTGTGGTTAAAAAAAAGAAAAAAATTTGGATTTAGACGGAGAATGTGTGGTTAAAAAGAAGAGATAAAAAAATGTATTTTGAACAAAATGGAGCTCAAACAACGGCTGAATAAATGATTTTTTATTAATCAGAGTTAGACAGTTAATTAAGAGTTGCTATCGCAATATTAACTTTACTTAAAATTAAGTCATCCAAACATGCTAGGAAACGAAGTTGCATAAAAGTAACTTTTACAATTTTTTTTAAGCTTAGCCAACAAGCTCGAATTCTTCACATGTTTGTAAGACTAGTCACGGTTCTAACGATTCAGTTGTTTTGAATCTTCAAACAGATGTATAACAATCCGATTCGAGTGGCTAGAAAAGATTCATGTTCCCAAGTTTATTGAAAACGAATCTTAGTATGTTGTTGTCTTTAAAGTTTTTTTGAAGTACACAATGGGCGATGTACCATGTTTTTTGAACACTGTTTACATGCTATCTACCAATTCAGGTGTAGAAGGAGCCATTGAACATCGATATCCTAAATGTTTCTGGTTTTTAAATCATTATACGAGCTTGAAAGCTTAAAATTTAGTGATCATAAATTTGGTAGTAAATTTGAAATGGCATTTATATATGAGTGCTGACATCTGCTTGTTGGTTTTGGCATTTTTTGTTCAGGTTGGTGGAGACAAGAACAAGAGGGGAGTAGTCGAGGCCAAGCTGAAGGTGGCCATTAATGGTTTCGGAAGAATTGGAAGGAACTTCTTGAGATGCTGGCACGGAAGGAAGGATTCCCCTCTTGATGTCATTGCCGTCAACGACACTGGTGGTGTCAAGCAAGCCTCTCACCTTCTCAAATATGACTCCACCCTCGGTATCTTTGAAGCCGATGTCAAACCTGCTGGGGATGATGGCCTTTCTGTTGATGGTAAAATCATTAAAGTCGTCTCCAGCCGCAACCCCATTAACCTTCCCTGGAAGTAATAATTCCTGCTTATACACGTATTTGTCGTTGCATTCTCATACACGCTCAGGCCTTTATGATAATTGAAACAGATTTGACATGGTTAGGATATGATAGAGCTGGGCAAAATTAAACAAGAAAAATAAACTAAATTCATTTCTATTGCACTGTCTAATCACGTCCAGTATTACTAGCTAAACATGCCTGATTGTGGCATATATCTTTGAATAAATAATTTCATTTTCAGGGATATGGGGATTGATCTCGTGATAGAAGGTACCGGAGTGTTCGTAGACAGAGAGGGTGCCGGTAAACACATTCAAGCTGGAGCAAAGAAGGTACTTATCACAGCTCCTGGAAAGGGTGATATTCCTACCTATGTTGTTGGAGTAAATGCTGGTGACTACAATCCTGATGAGCCTATTATCAGCAATGCTTCTTGCACTACCAACTGCCTTGCACCTTTTGTCAAAGTACTCGACCAGAAATTCGGTAATGCATTCCCACAATACACAGACGCAGTGCTGCTTATATTTATTAGCATGCAGTACTGGATAATATAATTAGTGTACGCACTATTTAGTTGCTCGTATTGATTGATATGACATGGCTCATAAAATTTCGATCTTGTAGGCATTATTAAGGGAACAATGACGACTACTCACTCCTACACCGGAGACCAGAGACTTCTTGATGCAAGCCACAGAGATCTTCGACGTGCTAGAGCTGCAGCTCTCAACATCGTTCCTACCTCGACCGGTGCTGCAAAGGCTGTGGCACTCGTCCTTCCTCAGCTCAAAGGAAAGCTGAATGGTATTGCTCTTCGTGTCCCAACTCCCAATGTTTCTGTGGTGGATCTCGTTGTCCAGGTCGAGAAGAAGACATTCGCCGAAGAAGTGAATGCTGCATTCAGGGAGGCCGCTGAAAAGGAACTCAACGGTATCTTATCCGTGTGCGATGAGCCACTCGTGTCGGTGGACTTCAGGTGCACTGATGTTTCATCAACGGTTGATTCTTCATTGACAATGGTGATGGGAGATGACATGGTTAAGGTCATTGCTTGGTATGACAATGAGTGGGGTTACTCACAGAGGGTGGTTGATCTTGCTGACATTGTTGCTAATAACTGGAAATGATGTAAGTAATATTTGGTATCATGTGAATTTGTAAGGTTTTTTGTTTGTTCAAATGTTTGCAGATTTTAATGTACTTTTTTGATAATTATGAAGAGAACGTAAACAATTATCCATCATTCTGGAAGTATAAATCAATTAAATTCAAGTAAATAGGTTTTTATAGAGTCTGGTAATTGCATAGCATCGTTCTTGTATCTAACGGTAAATTTAATTGGAGATCACATTACTTTGAGCGAAATCTTAATTGTTTTATAAACTTTAAAATATCTCAATCAAATCACTCAACTTCAATCAAATCACCCAACTTCATAGTTCCCACATGGAACAAAGTCGTTCAATTCGTAATCCACTTGGACAATCTAAAATTGACATCATTTAAACGTTTAATGTTTTTGCCAATCATTTCTTTTAAGGAAAATGTTTTTTATACATAACTATTTACATAATAATGATGTGTCAAAATGTAAGTGGAGAAGTTATTTCATTGATAAGATTTTGATTCAATTAAATTTTGTCATATCATCCATTGATAAACTCTTATATAAGTTGTTATGTACATGTAACAAAACTATTCTTTTAAGTAACATGGCTTTGATCATACAAGAAACTCCTGAAAGGTAGTGTTTCTTTTCACATTTACAGTCGCTTGTTCATCTTTTAAACGTGGGTGAAAATTGAGATTAATCCGAAGTCTTATAAGCAAATATTATAATTTATCTGCATTTCACTGCAAGTTTGGCACAGTGTTTCCTTGGATATTCATTCTACTAAAAATCATCAGGAGATAACAAGTGTTTATAACAGATCACATTACTTTGAGCGAAATCTTAATTGTTTTATAAACTTTAAAATATCTCAATCAAATCACTCAACTTCAATCAAATCACCCAACTTCATAGTTCCCACATGGAACAAAGTCATTCAATTCGTAATCCACTTGGACAATCCAAAACTGACATCATTTAAACGTTTAATGTTTTTGCCAATCATTTCTTTTAAGGAAAATGTTTTTTATACATAACTATTTACATAATTATGATGTGTCAAAATGTAAGTGGAGAAGTTATTTCATTGATAAGATTTTGATTCAATTAAATTTTGTCATATCATCCATTGGTAAACTCTTATATAAGTTGTTATGTACACGTAACAAAACTGTTCTTTTAAGTAACATGGCTTTGATCATACAAGAAACTCCTGAAAGGTAGTGTTTCTTTTCACATTTACAGTCGCTTGTTCATCTTTTAAACGTGGGTGAATTGAGATTAATCCGAAGTCTTATAAGCAAATATTATAATTTATCTGCATTTCACTGCAAGTTTGGCACAGTGTTTCCTTGGATATTCATTCTACTAAAAATCATCAGGAGATAACAAGTGTTTATAACATTCACCATAAGAACATTAATTGATCCTGAATTATCTGAACTTGTAACACTCATAAAACTTGATATCGACTAAATGAAGCCATAATGCTCTCCTGAACCTAAAGCTGCCACATCTCCACAATTGTCTATACAAATGAATACCGTCTCCCCTAGGGGCTTATTTAGATTAATAAGAAAAATGATCCTCATTCTACAAGTTTCTGCGACAACAGAGAATATTATTCCTTCTCAAGTTTAGACAAATCTGAAAAGCCCGTCTGACAAATAGCTAGGTTCGGTAAAGTTGGTATTGTTCTGCATGTATACTTGAATTACCTATTTGCAGATGTGTGTGGCATTGGATAAGTCATAGGACCTCTGTTAGTCTGGGGGCTGGATCCTGGAATTGGAGCTCGGACACCATATGCCATGTGCGAATGTGGTGGAATATTCACTGGCATGCTGACTGCAGAAACAAGGGGTCCTACTATTGGTTGGCCTATAGTTGGTGCTCCATACATCCCAACTCCAGGAGCAGTAGCTGGGACTTGAGGAGGTTGGTTGTTTGATTTCGCAGATGAACATCCCACAGCAGAAGCATTTGTTTGACCAGTGAATGGACCTTGTGGCACTGAAACTTCTCCGCTGCTGACACTAGTGATGTCATGAATGCTCGACCGCCTTCTATCTTTGTTCATAGAGTTCAGACGAATGAAGTATTTTTGGGCATGGCTAGCAACTTGTGTAGGGTTTCTTGTCACCACAAAGTTCCGGGAAATGCTTCGCCAATCACCTTTTCCATATTTATCCAAACCAAGAAGAAACAACCTGTTTCATGAACATTATAACTATCAATCGAAAACACAAGTCATGCTCAAGGATAGAGCAAAATGTAACGTCAGGAACAAGTAGCTGCAAAAGCAAACAGAGAATGCAGTTAATTTGTGCTCCAAACATAGATGAAAACATCACAAAAATGGGCAAACAATCAGAGCACCTTTAATATAATAACTCTGGCATAAAATATAAGTAAATCCTCCAAGTATTTAAATTTATCTTTCAGAATACACCTGTCATCGTGTCAGCTTTAAAATACACAGAAGATCAGTAGTAGTCATTCAAGGATTTAGAATAAAGTGTATAAATATAAAGAGCAGAAGTGCAGAGACTCAATCGGTAATTTTGAATATATCTAGACATGATTAGATTCCCTTCACTTTCATTCTTTCCATCTTTCAAATGCATGATAGAATTGCATAGTCAAGAGCAGGTCATTGGGAATCACAAGAAAAAGAAGAAAAAATCATCGTGTAGCCAAGCCAATCCATTTAATCTTTCAACAGTAATTTCATCAGAAGGCATCAAACAATAATACAATAGAAATGGATAACCTATTTTCCCATCTTGATAGCTATCAGCCATAAAATTGTGTTAGACCAGTTTCTAAGACAAAACTAAAAAAGAAGCTTTCAGGCATTAAAGCTTATATATTTAACGAGAGTAAAAACATAAACTAATTACGATATGTCAACGCAACAACTCCCATCCCCATCAGCCATTAAATAGACAACACCAACTTCAAACTAAGGTTTCACATATGTTTGAAGGATTCAGTACAATCTAGAAAAGGGTTCACCACAGGTCCACAACTAACAGTAGGAATGATTTGTCCATCAGCAAACATATAACATATTAACAATGCAAGCCACAGGCTGATGGAACTTCCATTGTTCGAGTAATATGCGGTAGTTAATTATCGAACAATTTCTTTCTACTGCTGCCAATGTTCTTCTCAATTCACTTCTTTGCATCGACATCCTTCAAGATGTTATATTGCGCATGGTCAGTATATACGGCATTGATAAGATCTCCTAATAAGTGTAAACAAAATATACTCACCTGTTGTTATGGGGAGGGGTGAAAGGCAAAATATGTGAACTGGCAATATGCAATTGATTCAAAAATCACTTGGGTATTGTTACAATCAGAGATAATTTTATTCTTTGAAGGGACTCAAAACCAAGATCTAGAGTGCAATAAATCAAGTTCTTTGGTTATGGCATGCCAAAAAGAGTCATAAAGTTTCTGTACATGGATTTAGAGACACTAATCCAATGGGATTTACATCACCAACCCCTTTCCTAGCAAGTGTTCTACAGGGTGCTTTTAAATACACGTATAGTGTATCATGTTGATGCCTGGGCTAGTAAGACCAAAAAATAAAAATAACAATAGCGACATAGGGGGAAAATGTTACCGTATATTTGGTATAGATATAACTTTCGCCATCTTCAATATTTTAACCCAGTAATGTCATTAGTAAACTTTTGCACGAGACTATGAGAGGGCGTCCTTACGCATAAACATACCCAACGAAAGGTTCTCAACATGCAATATGAGGAAAGGAGGAAAATGAGCATTTATTCAAATTCAGATTGCTCAGTTAAATTTGGTAATCATTAATAGTATGATCATTTTGACAGCTTAATTGCATATTAGTTAATTTCCTGTCGAAATGAGCCCTTATGCGTACTACCCAGAAAGTAATCTCAGAATGTGCGGCCAGCCAATTCTACAAAACCTTTTTCAAGCTAGGCGGGTAAAAAAGCAAGAGGAGGAAAATCATAAGAGAAAAATACTTTGTTCAAGATAACAAACCTTTTCTTTTAGACTGTTCTTTTCTGTGCTTGATCTATTGTCAGCTCACTTCTGCTTCCAATCTGATCAGCCACTAGCTAGTTTCAATGATGGGTTTTCAGATTAAGCCATTTCTTTGCCTTGCTTTTGCTTCCATAATCAACCATGAGTTTGTTGAGATACTTCGAAATTGGCTTATCACCTTAAATTTTGTTCTGTAGAAATCTAGAGATTTTTTCCCCATTTTTATGACAATTCTTGGTAATTAAACACGGTATTTAGTAATATACTTTGATAATTTTGTTTTCGTTAGTTAAATTATCCCCCCTACCCCATCCACAACCACACAAACATATTAGAGGAATATAATCAATTATCCTGTATTGGTCTGTTCTTGTCTTGGTGATTGGATTACTTTATTAATTGCTTTCTTAGCTTATGGATAATGATAGGAACTTTTATTGTTTGGATGAGTCAAGTCCTAACTTCTAATGGATCAGCAAATAGTTATTACAAGGAAGCTTCCAAATTAAGCCATTGTGTTTGGCTTTCAGGACCACTTGTTTAGTCAGAATTTAAAAGCAGATCCATTTCATTTTCACGCTCTGTTTGTTCAAGAGATGGGGAGGAGGGCAGGCGGGGTTAGAGACTTGTCTCTTTTAACTATGCTTCTACAGAAAATTTTACTTTCTTTCTCTAAATCTATCTTGAAAATATCGACGTCTGCAATAAATTATTCTTAATCTAAAGTGCATCTAGATAGCTTCTTAATCCACAATTGTAATTTCTGAAAGATAAATCCTAGAATTTAGGTTTTATCTGCAAAGATTTTGTAGCATTGTTCCTATTATTGTCATGTATTAAGGTTTTCATTGAATCAAAACTATGATGTACCATCTTCAGTTCAGTGCTGATAATCTTAAGCGAACAAAAAGCATGCCTAACTGCTGAACTTTATATTGCAGAATACATGCACACACGTGAGTGTATATCTGCCTCTTAACATTTTGGAAATCCATTAGTTTGGCGTTTATCCATTTCGGTTTGATAATACATTAATTAATTCCAATAGTGTTTAGTATGACGATGGAAATTACCACCTCAGCCACACGTCCCTTGATGCTACTTTCATAATTCGTAAATGAGTAAAAACTTAAGTATGATTAAGAGTTTTTTACTCTTTTAACATGTCTACTATGCGTGAGAGCTCTAACCAATTTTACCAACAAGTTAAAGTTACGTCTATTTCTGCCTTTTGTTCGTTGACGTGAAAATTTCCTACTATAATGTTTGTTTCACACCGAAAAAGATGGGCACATATTCAGATGGAAGCTTTCAACGAGTATAATTAAAATGGGGAAACTTATTCTAGGCATCAATGTATAATAATGGGAAACTGCAAACAGTAACTCATTCCTACAACCACCACATGTGATTCAAGAGAAAATAGGTTATGAATATTATAATCAGGCATAACACAAATAAGATGCAGACTAAATTTCATTTCAAACAAGAAGTTGCTATAATCAGGCATAACATAAATAAGATGCAGACTTACTTTCATTCCAAACCAAGAAGATACTATAATCAGGCATAAAACAAATAAGATGCAGAGTAAATTTCATGCCAAACCAAGAAGATACTTCCATTATATCGTTAATTAAGTTTGGTGTCAACCAGAAATTGATGGAGTGGTATTCTTAGAGAACAAATAGGCATATTCTTCCCCAGTTAGATTCTATAAATTTATATCCAGTTCCTTTCCTCAAAAGGATGTAATATAAATATTTGAATTCAATTTTTCATCCTTTCTCTATTATAACACAAAGTTCGGTAGTAAATAAGAGATAGTTCACCATGTAAACAAACATTTGGGCAAGGTAGCCACCTTGAAATACTAGAAAACTAGCTAGGACCACCAAATCAAAAGAAGGATGTCGGCCATGCTTCAAATATAAATTCTTACTCTAGAAAGCATAGCACAAAAAGACAGGTTCCAGTCAACCATGTTTAGGGATGCAGATGAAGATCAGGAAGACCTTGATCAATCGTATTACAGTTGCGTGCAAAGAAATGATCATTGCTTCAAGATGCAAGCAGGACATGAAAAAACTATACGCGAGCTAGTGAACATTTTGTTTATGGACTTTTGCAGGAAAGAAAGTACAAAGAAACACAAGGGCAACGACTTTTAATATGCAAGATTTTTCATCTAAGATATACACACAGTCCACATTATTCCAATCAAATTCAAAAATCAATTCATATTTTAAACTCCGCACTTGAACGAAAAATACTCTACTAACATAATAATTGAACGTTGTTTGAAAAGAAATAGCAAGAAATGACATTTTCCAATGAGAAGTTGCAGTTTTATATTGGAATTTCCATAACAGAAAAGGGAAAAATAAAAGACACCCGTTTTAACAATAGCTAACCAGCATCAAAGTGATATTATCCTATAAATTCATTAGGACATATTTATCAGTCAAATTTCTTCCATCAAAAAGATTGGAATAAATATTTAATTGAATTAAATAAGATTTCACCTGTGTTCTTCCTCTGTCCAAGCAATCCCTTTGCGGCGCTCCTGATCTGACCTGGAAGCCTTGCCTCCATGATTGGAATCGCTATTTAAGTGCCCAAAACTGCCACCCTTCTTACCAGTTCCTTCATCACCAGCACGATTTGTGAAACCATCTAACGAAGAATTATAACTAGGCAGAGGTACGCAGCCCGACTCAATCCTGTCGACATCATCAACTAAAAGGTCATAGTGATGTTTAACCTCTTCCAGGGATTTACCAGGAACATCGGCTGCAATTTTCTCCCATCTATCTGAACAATCTTCGGGGTAAGTTCCCAGAGCTTTCTCAAATAGCCTATCTTGTTCCCTACTCCACATAGAGCTACTTGATTCATCAGTCGCCATCTAAAATTGTTTATAAGGGGATTCTGAACAGTGCTCTAAAATCCCAGAATAAATCGTATAAAAAAGATCCAAAAAATAGTGAAGTGAACTTCACTACAGCCCAGCTGCAATAAATATTATTACTATGAACTGCAAGCAAATGGGATGCTGAATAATTCAATGGCGATTGGCCTCACAATTCAAGAATTGTACTTTGAGCAAAATTCTCCCTTCAGATGAAAATAAAAGGCAACAAGATCAGTTAAGAGTGTGAGAAATATCTGGAAACAATAACCCAGCCCCTCCGGCCCCGCCCCCTAAAAATAGGATGCAATAAATGCCACTGAGGAACAGAGATGGAAAAATGGAGAATTTTAATTGGTGACGGTGAATTCAATAGAATGGTAAAAGAGGCCATCATAGTACCAAACAAAAAAGAAAAACCTGGATTCTGAATTGGAATAAATACAGTATTCAAATTGCCATCAACGATCCCTACAAATTTCCAATAGCCAGAAAACCCTTATTTGATAGCTGCAGGTTTCACAGTACAGGCCCACAGCAAAGACGACTTATACCAAAGTTTTACGGCCAGTTAATACTTGTTTTGTAGAAAAATTTTGAGAAAAGATTTTGTAA